>PVJN01066378.1:0-10014 GCA_004026805.1 Lasiurus borealis
AATTTTAAGAAATATTTACTTAATTTTGCCCTTCTTAGAGACTACAAGAAACAGGAGAATCAGTACACCTAAGGGTTCTTACCCATGAAGGGTCAGGAATATAAGTCAAAAATACTTCCCCATGTGCCCCAGGAAATATTACCGTACAGCTGGTAACTGTTGGTATTGCAAGAAATACGTTCTTAGGCGTCTGTACCGTCCTCTTTACCATGCTCCGGTGACATAGGACCCAAAATTCCTGTAGGAATAGCTTGCAGAGCAATATCGGGAGTCAAAGTGACTACTATACTGCTGTTAAGATCCAGGCCTGTACTTCCTGGAGTTGCTGGAATAAGGGAATCCACTGTGGGCCTTATAGGGCAGGTTTCCCCTATTAATAACGGGACTGGGGGCACCCCTCTGGCCGTTTCCTGGTGGTTGACCATACCCTGTATCTTGATCTAGAGGCTGCCCATTTCTATGAAATTTTGATTTACACTGTCTAGCCCAATGGTTACCTCTCTGATATCTAGGGCACCGAGAGACTCGATCTCTCAGAGGCTGAGTATTTATACCTCTCCCTAGAGTGCTACCTTGTGTCATTCTTAGAGGCCAAAACCTTTACAACATTTAAAATACATTTATTAATTCTCATTTGATAAAGCTTTCCATGAAATTTCAAGTATATTAGATAGGTTAAATTTAAGAAGATGTCCTTTAAAAAGAGAGAACAAGTTTCCTGTATTACTCTGGGCCCATGGAGCTTTACAAGAATCATCTCTGTTAAAGCCTTGAAATTTTAACATGGAAAAAACCATCAAATATATATATTCATATATGATTTAAAGATTATAATATTTTTTTATAATTATCTTAAGATATCAATTATATCTTTAAATTGTCAGTTGGGAATCACAGAATTAATCCTTTTTTATTAGACAAATCAACAACATATTTTGAATTCCTAATTATTAGAGAAATTTTATTTTATTTTCTTCCAATTTAATTTAGTAAATTTAGCTGAAAACCTTGATTAATAACACAAAATCTTTTTTTTTTGGTTCCTTTAAGCCATTTTTCTTAAAAAATAAAGAACAGTTCTGGTTTTTCTTTTTCTGCAGCTTTTGCGGAGAGATTCCTTATAAGCATGGTTTTGAACTCTATATCCAGTCGTTTCTTTTCTTCCATTTCTTTTGTTTGTGATTCCTTCCCTTGTCTCGGCATTTTCACTATGCAGGGAGAACTTCTGTGTTGGATTCAGCCTTATGATACCAGACTTGCAAAACCGCAGAAGCCTCTCTTTTGAGTTTGGGAGGGGTGGAGTCTCAGGGCTTAAGGGACCATTTTGCCTTCCAGTCAGCCCCGCCCTCCATGGCCCTTGAGTCTCATGTGACTGGGTAAGCACTGGAGAGGTCCTTGTGCGCACGCCTCCGCAGTACTTCTAGACAGCTGCCTTTCTGGCTACCCTGTGCTCCAGGACCACACGAGTTTAGGTCCCCAGGGTTTCACCTAAACTGGGGCTTAGTGGAATCAGAAGTGGCACAGGTGGGAGGGTCTGTCTCCCGCCCACTCACAAAAGCCAGCAACACAAGCAGCAGTCTGCCCTCTGCGCACCACCAGACCTCTGATCTTTTGCAACTTCCCTAAATTTCCGTGCACCTCTCCCTTTTCACAGTCCAAATTCCCCTCGTATATGTTTTGGCTGGATCTGGGGTTTAGTGTCATAGGATAAGAGGTTCAATGCCTTTGAGAGTCTCCATTTCCCTCCTGCCAGAGAAAATTAACCTGGTACCCACTCTCTCCATGTGTGCGTCTCCCTACCTCAGCTTTTTGCAGCTCTTCTGAGTTTCTGTGAGCCCCTCTCTTTCCGTCTAGCTGTAGAACTTACACTCAGCCAGCTTTCCTGTGGTTCTGGATGATGTCCGTTCTGTCTTTTAGTTGTAGTTTTGAAATTGTTGTGTGAGGCAGTGGTGTAGGTGTTTACCTATGCCGCCATCTTGGATTCTCTCCACAATGAGATTTTTTTAAATGGTCATAGAACTCTTGAGAATATAAGACAAACTGAGTGACTCACATTCATCTAATAAAAATAGAGAAGATATAGTTAAAGATATATTTGCTGGGTATTTATATCCCAAATAACAAGAAAAGAAAAATAAGCTCACACTAAAATATATGTTAAACTGTAAAATATCAAGGAGAAGAAAAAAGATCATCTTAAAACTACTATAGAGAAGATTTTTCATACAAAGAAATGAAAATTGATTGACTAAGATATTTTATCTAAAATAATAGAAACCAGAAAACAATGGAATAGCTTCAAAAATTTTTTAAAAAGATGTCAGCTTAGAATTATATAACTGCTTAAACTATTACTTCAGAAAAAGGGCAAAGTAAACACATTATCCATCCTACCAAAACATAGTTTGCTACACACAGACCCTCACCAAAGACATGAGTAAGCAATGCACCTCAGCAAACAGGAAAGTGATCCCCAAAGGAATATATGTGTTATACAAGTGTGAGGACAAAAACCAACAAGATGCTTCATAATAGCATCTTACTTGAGATTCAACTTATCATCTGCAGGTAGAAAAGAATCTGGTAGGTTCACTAGTCTGAATTAGTTTAAGGGGGAAGGTAATACTCTATGATCAGGGAAAGTGGGAGATGCTGTGCAATATCTACCATATTGATTTTATTATTATTATGATTGTTATCTGGGATAATGCTATCAAATTTTAGGTACTGGGTTCTTTTTCTCTGGCTAAACTGGTTTTGATGAAAAAAGAGCGAAAATTTCAAGGGAATCCTACCTAATAAAGAGGGAATATACTAATTGACTGCCATGCCTCAAAGATGGTGGTGCCCACAGCCACAAGATAGTGGTGCCCAGTCCTTTCAGCCCCACTGGATTGGCAGGTCTGACCACTCTGTGTGCCTGCCTCTGGAGTCCCCCAATCCCTTCACCCGCCCCCTCCCCAGCTGTCCAAGGCCAGCCTGAGGCACAGGCAAGCCTCAGAAGGTGGCTGCCCAGCCATCCATGGCCACCCTAAGCTCAGATAACCAGGGCTGGCCAAGGCTTGTGCTGCTAGCAGAGGTATGATGGGAAATCACCTCCCCTGCTCACCAGGTCACCTCCTGCCTCTGAGGGCTCACAGACTGTGAGAGGGGGCAGGCCAGGCTAAGGGACCACCCCATCTCCAGTGCCTCTAGTCTATATTTACATAAGCCTAAGCAACTGTTATGACCAGAATGACGGGAACGACTGGTTGCTATAACATGCACTCACCACCAGGGGCAGATGCTTAAACCCAGGAGCTGCTCCCTAGTGGTCAGTGACTCCCACAGCCAACCTCCCTGGGCCTGCCAACCTCCTGTGGTCCCTCCCTCTAGCCAGCAGGTCCCTCCCCCAAGGTCGGGCCCTGAGCTGAGATGGGGAACTGGGGGATAGCTGGCAGTGGACATGGTCCCTTTCCCAGGGGGGGGCGGGGCGGGGGCAAAGGCTGGCTTCTTCCTTGGGGTCAGCAGCCAACCTCCCACACCTCATTTCTCCCCCCCGCTAGCTGACAGGCCCCAATCAGCCCTGATTGCCAGCCAGGCCTAGGGACCCCACCCATGCATGAATTTCATGCACAGGGCCTCTAGTTAATGTATAATTGGTGTAAAATGATGGGATAAAGCACGTAATGAATCCATGTATATATCATTATTATGAGCAGTAAATAAGTCTGTTATTTAGTAATAATGATTACAAGACAGAGACAAGCAGAAGAATTTTATTGCAGAAACAGTATTCATTACATAAAAATTGTTATAACAAGAGTATTGCTTTATAGAGAAGCTCATTGAATAAAATAAGCTTTGTTATACAGAACATCTTATGTAATATACTGTGGATACAGTGACTATTCTTACTTTTTTTCTATAATATCTTAAACCTAACTCATATGAAATGGTCAGTTTCTTATAGCTCTCATCTGTGTCACAAGAAAAATGCAAAAAGTAATAAATTATTAAGAACAATAAAGGAACAGAGAATTCATGCAGTGACAATGTAAAACATATGGAAAATGTGGTTTCAAATACCATAACTTAAAAAAGTTTGAAATTTCTGGACTGATTTCTTGACATAGAAAAAAATTATAAACTGGATTTTTTAGAACCTATAGAAGTAATCATTGTTCTCTGAGACATAGTTGTGGCTTCCATTATTCACACTATTTAAATTCAATACTTTCTAAAAACCAAAATTCCTAACCAAGAGGAAGTGAAAAATATCCGATTTTATTTACCATGAATTAACTCTAATCATTTTTACAAAATAGAGCTATTTTTACAAAATAGGCCTCCTGATTCAAAGTAAAAAAAAGCATGAAGGAGACTATCAGTGTTTGTCCCTAATCAATAACCTACTAATTTGTTATTTATTGCCCCAAGGTATAAGATGAACAAAAGAACACAAATGAGACTGAAACTGGAGAGAAGCCATGTCTGAGTACCAGAAGGCCATCAAAGTTGGAATAAGATATCACAAGTTTGCAGGAAGGAAAAGTCAGGAATCCAAGTATTGTGCCAAATTCAAGGTATAACACAAATAAGCAGAACAATACAAGGAGAGACAGATCCTTTAGTTTAGGGTGTTAGTTTCCATGTTCTTTATCTTCCTGATATAAAAAATTGACCACAGGGTAGAAAAAGAAAAGAAATATAAAATTTTACATACATATAAAGTTAGAAAGCAAGATTGTTTGTAGCTAAATGAATGATGATAACATACTAGCATATGACCTGAGCCTGTATAACTTTCAAGAAATGTAAAATGTTTGTTCACATGCCCCATGTGAATCTTAAGTTGAATTATGCTATTTGGTTATTTTTTCGTAAGAGATAGGCATTATGTAGAATAGATCAAAATTATAGTCAATAGAACACTTAGCTCTTATATTTCCAGAGTTAATTTACCATTGTAGCTATTATAGATTTGTCTACAACATATTTTTTTATATTTTAGTGAGTCCAGTATATTTAATAATATGTTATTTTTAAGATAGTCTAGTAAAACTGAGCAAATATTGTTAAGTAAAAGAAAATCATCATTAGCACCTTTCACTGCAGAATGTAAGAATAATAGAAAGGTACATTGATAATATAGAACAATTTCACCTCTGAGACAGAGATTTTCTGTGTGTGATCAAAAGCAAAACAAGCTTACTGAAATTCATATAGGCTATTTTTTTCCAGCTCTGCCTTAAGCTAGTTCAACCCCAAGCTTCCCATTTTCAAAGTTATTGGGTCTTAAGGGATATGTATTTTAGACTACTATGTCAAATTGATCAAATTTAAAATATCTTCAATATACACTGAGTGGCCAGATTATTATGATCTCAGAACGCATAATAATCTCACCACTCAGTGTGTGTGTGTGTGTGTGTGTGTGTGTGTGTGTATTGCATGAATTTATACACAGATGGGGTCCAGCCAGCCTGGCCAGGGGGAAGGCACATGGGCAGTTGGCCAGCCTGCCTGCTGGTCAAACTACTAGTTGAAGAGATAATTTGCATATTAGCCTTTTATTATATAGGATATACACTGAGTGGCTAGATTATTATGCGTTCAGAGATCAAAATAATCTGGCCACTCAGTGGACATCTTAAGCAAAATCCATAGTAAAAAAAATGGGTAGTGTTTGTTGGACTTAGATAAATAACCCCACTAAAATAATATTTTGGGTTAAATTCAAAAATTCAAAAGCATCCCAAACATTCAGGTTTAGATTAAAATTTTCTAACTTGTAAAAGTTCATTAACAAACAATAAAAGAATCCCTCTCTCTCTTTTCTCCACCCCCACATCAACCTAACTGGTATTTCCATTTTTTAGCAATGAAAAAATTGATTGATCTGAAGTCTTCTAATTCAAGGAATGACTCAAAATACTAGTATCCACATTGTTTATTGTTAGGCCACACTTGGGCATTTTACTGATGAGATAGAGGTTTTGGGACTTCAGGCCCTTTAATTGCTTAGGAGTTCAAAAATACTCATAAAATGGATATGAACAGGAAGCATAAAATTCCTAATTATCATGGGAGTGAATGTAACCCTGGTAAAATGTAAAGTGTTTAACATTCACTTTGGAAAGCCTATCTCCCCACTGGCTTTATCACTCCAGTTCTCTTCACCTCAATCTTCCTTCTCTACCAGTAATAGTAACAATTTCAGTCCAGGGAGAAGATGATATACACAACATAAGCATTTTGTGGGGGAAAAAGGATTTCCATCACAAAAGACTTTATAGTAGTACCTCTGAAAATAAAACATCTCTATAACTTTGAGAGTGCTTTCTAAAACATTTTGAATTGTCCAGATTTTTTTCAAAAAGCATTTAATTACTCAGACAACAAATGTCAATGACACAAAATCTATTTAGTATCTTGTTTATTTCTGCTTCTATAAATTAATTACATTCAAAGTATCATTTAATGATAATTCTGTTTTTAAAAGCTGTTCGATGCTGAGTGTCAGAACTGGCATCTAAATATTCCACATTCTAAGTTCAAAGAAATGCCAGTATACTCATGCTCTGCTTACCAATGTTTCAGTGAATGGCTTACTATATATACAAGGGTGGTCCCATCTACCTATATAATAGAGGAATATACAAATTAGCTGGGACACCATAACATCACAACCAAACAGCAGGGATCTGAGGCTGCATAGCACCTTGCCAGGGTGATGACCTCAGGCAGCACTCCCTGCCTGGTATGGCATGACAGGAACCTCAGGCAGTGCACCTGTCTGGCAAGACTTGATGGGGACCTCAGGCTGTTCCCTTCACCTGGCAGGGCTTGATGGAGGACTTCAGGCCACACACCTTCACCCCGGCACCAGGCCAGGAGATCGCAGGCTGCACCGCCCGCTCCAGTGCTGGGCTGGGAGACCTCATGCCATGCCCCGGGCCCTAGTGCCAGGCCAGGGTACTCAGGCTGTGCTCCCTACCCAGTGGGGCTTGATGGGGGACCTGAGACTGCACCCCTCCCACACACACCTAATGCTATGCCTCTGGCTTAGAGGGGCTTGATAAGCATGGGGCCGGCCAGGTCTGGGTCTCACCCAATGGGGCTAGGACCAGCTGGGTCTGGGTTTCCTGCGTTTTTGAAGTGCATGTGGGTGGTGGGTGGGGACTTGATGCTAGGTCCTATGGCACATCCCAAACTCTGACAGGAGGAAGATTTTCATATAGATTTTACTAATTTTCTTTCATCTCTGACACCTCTATTATAGAGAAAGAGCAAATAGCAATATTTAAATATTTCCTCTAATCAATCCCATTTTAATGTGCACAAATTTCATACACCAGGCCACTAGTTATAAAAGGCCTTGGCCATAATGACCAATGACCAGACGGGAACCACAGGGAACCAGTGAGTGACGGCAGTGGCCAAAGTGAAGCAGCTCAGGTCCAGAGTACCTGGTGGCAGTGGCTGAAGCAAAGCAGCTCCAGTTCTGGTTGCCAGAGGGAAGCCAGTGCCAGCAGCTAGGGGAAGGAAGGCCTACTCTTGCACAAATCTTTGTGCATCGGGCCTCTAGCAAGATTATAATAGAGTAGAATTTTCTATAAGAAATGGAGGGATATGTGGTTCAGAAGAAAAGTTGGTTTTCTGTGACAGGAACAATATCTTTGGGGTGTTGCCTGAAGACATATTTCTCAGAACATATCCTCATTGTTAAGTGAGGCATGACTGTAATTGGAGACAGCATCTTTCCTCTAGGCTTATAAGAGACATTATTTCAACATAACCACAAAGACCACCACCAACCTGATAATATAAGAGAAAAACTGGGTATGACAAATTGGGGGGGGGGGGTAGGTGTTTTTTATTTCATTTCTCTCTCTCTTTTTTTTTTTTTTTTTGAGAGTGCAAAGTTTATAAAGCTGAAAATTTAGGCCACTGCTTTACAAAATGAAAAACAAGAAAAAGAGCAACAACCAAGATGGCATACTTCTCACCAAAATAGAGGAAAGCTCTGGAGTTATGATCAATGACTATCTAAACAGCCTTGTCTCCCTCTAATTTGACAACTGTGGATAATTTATTTAAAAGTTTCCAGGCTAATACTCCAACAGAATGTCTGATGCTGAGTATAGATAAAGGACTAGAGGAAGATGGTATGAGAGTGATCCTCAATTTTCTAGGTAGATCTTGTGTAGGATGGCTGGGCTTGAGCTGTCAGGCTGTTATCAACTTATTCCCCAAAAGACTGTCTACAGAGAGTTTCCCAGCAGTAAGAAACTGTAAGGTGGATGGCTTGTGAAAAGGTTGAAGTTAGAAGGAACAGATTAAAGCCAACCTGGATCTTGGGGAGGAGGGTGCATTCCAAAGCCTCTATGGAACTAAAGGAGGATAATTGCCAGTCAACATTAGAAGGAGTATAGCCATGTTGGAGGGAAACATATTAAGAAAGAAGCCATGACCATCAGAATACATATTCCTGCTTTACTCTGCATGTCTTGGACTCATCACAAAGTGAACATTTTTCTTTTTTACTGGTCTTTACTTTCTCCCACATAAGTTGTCTCTTCATAACCTTTATCCATTGTTCTATCTGGGAACTTAAAACATTCTATGTTTTTAAATGAGGTTTTTATAGGTTGAAAATATCAACGCTGTTTCTCTTTAAAGCTAGTTAAACCTCCCTAATTCTAATTCCCGCTCACAGCACCACAAGCCTGAGCACAAACGCCAATGTCCCCCAACTCTAAGGAGGGTCCTCTTATATTGAATTGCCTTTGCCTTTTAAATTATTTAAGAGCTCATGCTATTTTGGAGGAGAGGTCCATCATCAAGTATATGATTTCCACTCAAGTAATTATATTCTGCTAATTGCGGTTATTTTTAAGGCATTCCTGAGGGACTGGTTTGTCTGAGATTGAGAGGTTATTGTGGACTATCAGGAACAATATGCTCCATATGTGAGCAAAGACCTCTTTCTCTAACATTTCTTGTCACTTTACAATTGTTTAAAAAGATTCATTTACATTTATTCTACACATCCTTATCCCCCACTCCTGCTGGGAGGGAAAAATTGGGGGATATTATATAGTCCAGAAGCAAGAAAGACCTTATACAACCTTCCAAAAAGGCCTGAATGGGAGATAGTAGGATGAGGCTGAGTGGGTATTCTAGAACAGCTAATAGTAGAAACAATGGCCCTCAGATATATCTTGTTCAGATATGCCTAGAGCCCAGGTTCTAATTCTCTAAAGACAGGGTTTTCCAGTAATATGAGTAAAGAGGGAGAGGGTGCATTTCAGTGAAACCTAAGAAGGAGAGTTTCTGTTCATATTATTGAGGTGTAAGGATCCCTCGGAGCCCTTATAAAACCAAGGAAGTTGTTCTGGGGTCTGTAGCTATACTCTTTGAGCCTTTTCTCATGCAGAAACAAAATTGCTTCAATGAGAAGTCACTGAATATTTCCCATAAGCCTTCTTCTTTGCCAAGAATGTTAAGCCTGCAGGCAGAGAAGGAAAATTATAGGAGCAAGTGAGGTGGTAAGCAGTAAGTACACGAGAAAGCTGTGTAGTTTCTAGGTGAAGACAAATTGTCTTAAGACTATAAAAACTTTCTCAGTGCATATACATTTCATGAACACCTACAACAACAGCTTCCATTGTTTTATTCATGAACAATCTATTCCATCCTCTCTTTCTGGGTTGTTGTTTTTGTTTTGTTTTGTTTTGTTTAATTTACGAAGGGTCAGTTTACATTATATACCTTTCTGCCAAATGTCTCTCTACGTTATGTTAGTGAAAAGTTTGTTCTGATGAAAAAATACTGAACATAAGGAAAGGGCTGGAATATTATTAAAGATTTGAGCACTTCCAACTCCTGACTATTATTAAATTATTTATATTTTTGTGAACAAAGAACCATGGAATTACATGATTTACAGAGATCAGCTGCTAAAGGAATCATCATTTCATTGGCACATTGTCATGTATTAAAGATAAGATTATTCTCACTTTTATACCA
>PVJN01066379.1:0-10014 GCA_004026805.1 Lasiurus borealis
TCCCAATGCTGTCCCACAGCTTTGCTTGGTCACTTAAACAACGTATACAGTGGTGCCTCGAGATACGAGTGCCCTAACATACGAGATTTTTGAGATACGAGCCGTCGAGCGAGCGATTTTTGCTTTGAAATACGAGCAACAGTTGAGATAGGAGTCATCGCGCAGATTGGCCGGCTGCACACGACCCACCAGTTTACCGAGACTCGAGCGTCTCATAGTTTCCCACGCCTCAAGGTGATGGAAGGAATTAAACTCGTGTCTCGAGGGACCACTGTACACATTGCGCTAGACGCCCGGCGCAGGAAATTCACGCGCGGTGCCGTCCCTCGGCAGAGCCTGCGATCAGGGCATCTTCCCTGGCTGCCCAGCTGGCCCCGCCTCCTGCCACCCCACCCCCCACCCCCCGCACCCAGGTCCCCAGTTTGCCAGCAGGCGATCAGAGCCTATGGGCCAGGGGGAGGGGCCAAGAGGTCAGCCACTCCCATCCACTCACCGGCCCCACCCCTGCCACGGGTTGCCCTCTGTGTGTGGGGCGACCGTCGGGGCAGGGGCCGTGGCCTGGTGCCACCCGCCTCCCTTGCCACCCACCCTCGGGTCCCGGTTCACCACTGGGCGATGGGAGTCTGCCGGCCGGGGGAAGGGACCGAGAGGTGGTCAGCGCACCTCCCAGTGACTGGTCGCACGGTCGTTCTGGTCGTTCTGCCATTACGGTCGCTGGGCTTTTATTGTGTAGGATGTTTTAGGCACAGGTGTGCACTACTTTCTAAAAAAAAAAATCTTTACTTTGAAATTATGTCCCCTCTTTCCGTTCCCTCATTGACCGTCTCCAACAATGCACTACTTTCAGTACTGCCGAGTTAATGTTTTAAAGTGTGTATTTCCATCCTAGTTTAATCTGTTTTGTTGTTGTTTGTTTGGTGTTGGATTTTTGGTTGTTTTTTTAGTTTAATTTCTATCTCCTAAGATGCTGGGGCTGCTTTATTTCTCAAGGTAAAGAAATGTGATACACCGGGTCCATTCCGGCTTCCTTCTTTTTGTCCCTGCCTCAGCGAACCAGGTGAAATAAATGCCACAGCTTAGGTTTCGTTGGTTATTGCTTCTGAGCCCACATTTTTGATATCGGATAGTTGGCATTTGGTTACTGAGAGTATTCATACAAAGAACACATTCTGTTATTTCCCGTATCTTCCAGTGGCCCCTCTGTAAGGAGTAGATGAGAAAGAATCAGCCTCACAAGGATATTAATTGCCCTGGTTTTATTTTCAGTCTGTGGTGGACACACACACGCCGGTTCAAACAGCCCTCTCACTCCCGCGGTCCTCGGGGAAAGCCCACGTTTTGAAACAGCAACAATACTGGGATCTGCATGGAGTGCGTCAGGAAATAAAGTTTCCCGTTTATGCCACCTCGTAACCTTTATAAAAGAGGCTCAGGAAAAATAGAACACAGATTTCATTTGTCCTTACGCTGTGAGACCCCTACACTTCCAGATGCTCTGTAACGATACTTCTGTGACATAAACACCCGTAGTTGAAATACAAACACTATCTGGTGCAAATAACGAAACCTACTTTGCTCCAATACAGTTTGCTTCTAACCATATCAGAACTATGTTTTACAATTAGTGAAAGATTCCACAAAATAGAAAGTTTCGCCTTCTGATCTTAATACACCCTGGTACTCCTGCCTTTCTGATGAAGAGGTGGTGGCGAAATTAAACAAAATCTCACTCTGGGGCTTGTCTAAGCTTAAGTGCATTCTTATTTGGAATTAAAAGGCATATCCGCCTCCCCCGCCCCCTTTAATGTAGGAAGCACCCGTTTACTTTGCAAGCCGGCGCTTGGTTAAGGTTCCTTTGCTTCTGATGCCACGGCTGATCTAGATTTAGACAAATCTGTTCTGTGTGTTCGTTCTGTCCTTCACTCTCTGCGGAATATGTGGCTGGCTGGCTTTCTTTATTAACAGTCAGGCACAATGACAATCGCATTTCTGTTTCTGGCCCCTAAATTAACGCATGAGCTTCAAATAACGAATCTTGAGAAAATTGGGCTCCCTGCATTTTAATAACACAGTTTCCCAGGTGCTCGTCAAAGGCAGAGCTGCTAAGACCTGCTGAAGGTATAACTAGACTTTGCTAAAAAAGCAGTGAATATTGCATTTGGGTTAAAAAGACAAGTGCATACTCTATTGTGAGGCAAGTGTTAGAGACGCAAGAACTGAACAGTAAAAACCCCTGGTATTTTTCTTGTCTTCCTTTTTGTTGTTGCGGTTTGTCTGTTTGTTTGAGGACCTTTGCTCTTGGGAAATTGAGGGCCGTATCTCCCCGCAGTCATGGGCTGGTATTCGGGATTCTGGCTTGGAGAGGCCTAGTGCTTTTCCTCCGTGTTATGGTGTCTTTGTTTACCCGAGATAACATGGTCTGCTCTGTCTGCCTGTGAGGGAGATTACTGTATTTGAACTAATAATGCGTTAGTGACATAAATTAGCAAAGGAAAAATGACACACGCTGAAGACAGGGTCAGCATTTTCTGAAACCCTCAAAGTTGAGAGCAGAGTCAGCACAGGTATACGATTGAGATTGTGAATCATCATCACAAACCCCGGTGATGGGATCTTGACAGAAGAGGCAGAATTGCATTCTGGGGCGTTTCACTGAATAATAAAAAAAAGAAGAGTTAAAAAATACTTCGGAAGGGATACGCAAATAAAGAAATAGGAAGAAGCATGTGGAAAGATTTCCAGGGAAGACTTCATAGCTTTTTCATGGTCCATGTTTCTGAGACTCAAATAAGATCCTTCCTGCCTACCCAGTGGGGGGTTTTCGGGAGCTAGGGGGGTGGGGAGCAGTCCCCTCATGAGCCGGTGAGCGGTGGGCTGCATCTCACCTACCCGGGTCCGCACAGCGGCTCCAGCTGGACAAGCCGCCCTCTTGTAAATGATGCATCAGCCTCTTGAGAACTAAGAGCCGGTTGACACTTGAGTGAACAACTAAGCTAAATGTTTTCTTGTGGAGATGCAGTGGCCTGGGTGACAAAAGTCACACACGTGGGGAACAGCCCCCACACCCAAGGATCAGAAGAAAAAGGAGCAGGAGACGGAGTGATGGGTGGGTGTATCTAGCGGCTGTGTGTTCCTTAGCTGCCACTCACTCCAGTGAAGTGCCCTTCCCTCTAGTACCGAGGTTCAAAGCCTCTGAGGATCACAGAGGGCCTCAGATGAGGCTGCTCACGTGGAAAAGCGGGTGGAGACCCTCCCCCCCCTTGTGGATCAGCTTTCTGTAATTCCGGCAGGAACTACTGTGTGATAAAAACAAGCCAATAAATATGTAAACATGCAAACAGGGGTGAGGATGGGGTGTGTAGGGTGTCTCCCTCATTCAGACACAAGTTCCCGGGGAATTTCAGGAACACTCTGTCTCAGCTGCCCAGGGAGTGTCTGCCCCTCCCTCGCAGGAGGGATGCGAACACGCCCGTGACATTTGCGGTGTGTGGACGCTCTTGTGGTTGACGGCACGGGGTGAGATTTCCTTGTTTCTACAGCGGATGGACGGACGTAGCAAACAAGTCATCCTGCTAGTTCCCCATGAAAGCTCGAGAGTGGACTGAGGGGTGTCCGTGATTTTCTGTGAAGGAGGAAGTTTAAGTGATGCTACACTGTAGTGTGTAGGTGGAGAAAACAAGCACCAGGTTTCTCTGTGGATCTAGAGCAGTGGTTCTCAACCTTCCTGAGGCCGCGACCCTTGCATACAGCTCCTCATGGGGTGGTGACCCCCAACCAGGAAATGTTGCTACTGTGATGCATCGTGATGTAAATATCTGCATTTTCCAATGGTCTTAGGCGACCCCTGTGAAAGGGTCCTTCGACCCCCAAGGGGATCACGACCCACAGGTTGAGAACCGCTGATCTAAAGCGCATTGAGTCATCCAGTCTTCTCCCTTTTTAACCAAGACAGAACTGGCCTGGGTCTAGCGCTGCTTTCCGTAACAGAGAACAATCCTCGCCCCTGTTTTGTTTAAAATCCGGCCCTAAACCCACAACCCAGTGTACCTGCCGGCCCTCATCCCCATAAAGAATCCTCGCAGCCAGCAGAGCAGCGGGAATGAAAGGCCCCCCGAGAAAGAAGCGAACCCTTCTGGAAGAATGCTTCCCGGCTGTTCTTTCAAAACAGACCTCTAACGCTTATTTCACACTAAGCCGTTCCTAACGGTCCCACAGATCACCAACAGCTGCAGACCCAAGACGTGAAAGAGACGAGTGTATTCAAAGGCGGCCCTGGCCATCTGTCCGAAGCCGGCAGACAAGGAGGGTGTTCACAGCCAGGCCTGTGTGCACGGACTCAGCCCGAACGCCTCTCTGCAGAGGCGACCCGTGGAGAAGCTGGTGTCTCCAGGCCTCCAAACGGCATCGCAGCGCCGGTCAGGCGTTAAGAAGTTCATCGTCCGAGTGTCCGATGGCATCTGGGTTCGAAAGCGGATCCATGTCTGCAAAGAGGTTGAACCAGGCCGACATGCCTTGGTTTCCACTGTTGGGAGCTATGAAAACACACACACACACACACACACACACACACACACACACACGTTAGCGAGTCTCGGGTTTTTGCAATCAGTGTGTACCACTTTCATTATTTTGGATAAAATAATGGATAAAAAAATTAAGGCAACGGATAAGAATACACTGTCAATGACATTCTCTCAGGATAATTTTGACAAACTAACGCAGACGCCTGTTCTCTGCTGAGGCTCTGCCACCTCCGTGAACGCGTGCTGCTCCGAGAAAAGGCCCGATTAGAAGTGCAGAGGCAGCCGTGGTCACGTCCTCTGCGGTACGTTTGCACGGTGACAGACGATGGCTAGAATTAGTGGGCTGATCACGTTGTAAGGTACAAATATGTCAAATCACTCTATTGTACGCCTGAAACTAATATCACCAACGATACTTAAATTAAAAATTTGAAAAAAAAAAAGAATGAATGAATGAATTCCTGAATTTAACCACCTGGAGCCCTCGTAATAATTGAAACAAGAAGCATTCCAGTAAAAACAAAAAAGAGCAGAACAGAGGGACAATATTCTAAGAAAAAGCCCACCTCCAAGCATTTTTGAAAAGCTGTGTAACTGCTTCAGATGAAGTAAGTCAGAGACAGTGACATGGCAAAGGAATACAATCCATAACCCTGAACTTGCTCTACCCGAGAGGGAAGTATAACTTACCTCTTGTTGATTTCTTTGGACTCTGTGAAGGCACCGGCTGACTGTCAGTGTGAGAGAGGGGAGGTTGGAATCCCCCTCTGGGGGCCCAGCCTGGGGGAGGGAAGGAAAGAGTTATCCATTGCTCGTCAAACAGGAAGTAGCATCCGAAAAACAAGAAAAGGTAAAAATATCGATTAAGTCCTCCAGTCTTCATACCAGGGTAACATTCTTCAGTATAAGAGGCATAAAACACTTAGAATTGATCTGCAATTATGTATTTTATTCAAATAGTATGTTTAGTTCCAGCTAGATTTAGATTAGACTTCCTTACGTATTTCAAAGTGCTTTTGAAATACAGCCATGTGCTACATAAGGACAATTTGATCGCTGACAGACCCTATGTACCACAGTGGTCCCATCTACACTAGTCCACCCTAATAAAAGAGTAAGATGCAAATTGACTGTACCTTTGTGATGCCCACCAGCCAATCAGGAGTGAGTATGCAAATTAATCCAACAAAGATGGTGGGTTGATTTGCATACACAGTTCTGCACTGCCCCAGCTGCTTCAGGCCTCTGGGCAGTGGGGGAAGGTGGAAAGGTGGCTCTGGGCCAGAGCAAAGGTGGTGCTGGCAGCCAGGGGAAGGCAAGGCCGGTTCATGCATAAATCTTCATGCATCGGGCCTCTAGTAACATTATAATGGAGCTGAAAGATTCATATTGTCTGCTTCTTGGAGAGAGAACGGGAGGATGTGTGGAGGATGGACGAGGGTTTGGGATATCTGTGAGGAGGACTGTTAGCAGAATCCCAGGAAGTCAAATGAGCCTCTAAGGGGCACTGATAGCGGAGACAGAGAGGACGGTGGGAAAATTAAGACACGTTTCAGAAAGAGGACAGACAGGACTTAGCAAGCAATATGGAAGTGGGAAGCAAAGTGACCCCAAGGTGTTGGGTTGGACACAGGATGGTAGAACCGCTGTGTGAGTAGAGGGAGTTTTCGACATATAAACAAAGCAGGTGACCCTTTCCTCAGGAAAACCCCGCCCCCAGCTCTCTGCTGCAGTCCCCATGCCACCGGCTTGCCCCCAAGGCTGACAGAGCCAGCCTCCAGAGCTGTGAACCCACAGAAAGCACACACACCAAGCTTTGAAGAAGCCACCTGCCTGCTCTTGGCAGGGGTGACTTAGCAGGTCGAGAGTTTCAGACAAGACCCTGGTTTTCCATGAAAAGAAGATTCCCGAGAAAGTGACTGAAGAAAATGGGGGGCTTGTGGAGGGGACAGGAAAGCAGCCCCCGTTTCACTCTGGTGGACAGACCCCAGTGGTGGGATATCTGTTACTTTTCCCGCTGACTGGCGTGACTGCGGATTTTACCTGGTAGTCCTGAAGTTAACGAAAATCACGTTTAGCATCCACACGCACAGCGCTTTGTTGCACAAAGATAAAGCAAGCCATGGGTGTCCCAATATGTCTGAGACACTTACTGTTGAAGGCCCCAGCGGCGTGAAAGCCAAGGTCGAAGAGATGGGAAGGAAGGAATCGCTGGGAATGGGCAAGGGGCTCGGACCCCACGGAAGACTCCTGGAATGTGAGGCTCCCAAAGGCAGTCTGGCCTTCTTGAGGAAATTCACTGGAACTCGAAGAAGCAGGACTTAGAAGGTTGTTCAGAAATGAGAATTCCTTTTCAAAGTCATCCTCCAGTGAATCTCCAGATAAATCTTTTGCAACTATTGAGTGACAATAAAAACAGAATGGCTTTTTTTTCTTTTCGAAGGAATGAGACTAGGATGTAGGGCAAGCCAAATTTGTTTCATTGCTCTCGTATTTTATTAACATAATTTTAATAAAAGTTAACATAAACTGATAGGAACTGTGAATGAAAATTATTTCTAATTAGATCAAAGTGACCTAATTATATAACAGTTATGCATATAACTTCAATGCAGATATAACAGTTATGCATATAACTTCAATGCAGATATAACAGTTATGCATATCTACATGTAAAATAATTAACCAACCACCTATGTAAGACAGACTAAGGAGATGCAAGGAGAAATACAGATTAATAATAGGAGACTTTAATATATCACTCAGTAAAAAATAGTCCAAGAGGAGAAAAGATCTAAATAGCATAATCAATAAATGTAGTTGTTTTGAATATATATATATATATATATATTTATATATATATATATATATACACACACACCCTAGTAGAAAATATACCGTCTTCTCAAGCACACCTTGAAATTCACAAAAATTAATTATACTAAGGTGCAAAAATCAGTGACTCTTTTAAAGTAGAAATATGAGAAACAACAAACCCTGATTACAATGCAATAAAATAAAATAATTTTAAAAATGAAACCAAAAAACTGAAAGGTTCTTCCACCTGTAAATTTTAATATGTTCTATTAACTCTTGGTTCCAAGTGGAATGGAATTTCTGAAAAATTATGATAAAGCAGACATTTTATATTATAGGGTGAGGCAAAAAGTAGGTTTACAGTTGTTTGTGTGGAAAATACAAAAATTAATAAATAATAAGAATAAATTTTGTTTTACATACTCACAACTGTAAACCTACTTTTGCTATACCCTGTATAATCCATGAAATATTTAAATAGCAATTAAGAGAGGAAAAACACTGACCCTAAACAGCTTTATTAAATAAAAAAGAAAAAGAGGAACTTTCAGCATGATAGTGAGGAGGCCTATGGACCTGCACACCAATTTTTAAATAACTGGTGGAAATTATTTTTAAAGTAACTATTTAAATTCTTCAGAAATTGTTCAAAAACCACACATCACATGAAGAAAAATTTATTCTAAAAATTCAATTAAAATTCAGAATGAATGAGAGACTGGCTCATGGGTCCACACTCAGTCACCAAGCCACGTGGCTGGGCAGCATATTAACTATTAATTAACAATTAATACTTGACAGTGGCTAAGAGAGTATATCTTAAATGTTCTTACCCCCAAAATAAATATGGTAACTATGAGAGCTGATAGATGTGTTGGCCAATCTTATTATGATAATAATTTTGCAATATCTATATAACCACAGTATACACCTTAAACTTACACAGTATCACAACTCAAAAAGCTAGAAAAAAATAAAGCTAACTGAGGAGAAACCAAGATGGTGGCATGCATAAACACCTAAACTACTGCCTCATACAACTAACAGACAAAACTACAACAGACAAAGTGGACACCATCCAGAACCACAGGAAAGCTGGCTGAGTGGAAATTCTACAACTAGAAGAAAAGAGAAAAGCACATTGAGACTCAGAGGAGTTACAAAAGGCTGAGCTATGGAGGCGCACAAGAAGAGGACTGGTGGCTGAGTGCCTGGCTAGCTTTCTCAAGTGGGAGGAAGACGGAAGCTCCCGACTGTGCTGAACTCCAGTTCTGGGTGAGACTCTTGGAACCCAGACTCGTTGGGGAGAAAACTGGATTGTCTGACAGAGGGTGAAACTCAAGGGCAGCTTTCTCTCAGAGGTGCTTTCAGTGATTACTGAGGGACACTGAGATCCAGGGGCTCATAGGGCAGGCATAACAGGAAGCCAAAGCTATCTGCTCTGCCCTGAGACTCCACCCCACCAAGCTGAGCACAGAGGCTTTTGCAATTTTGTAAGTCTTGTCTCAGAAGGGTGTCTCCAGTACAGAAGTTCTTCCAGCATAGACACAGCTAATCCCCACAGCCAAATGGCCTGGAGGTCAATTCTCCCAGTGATATCAACAACAATGAAGACTTAACTACAAAAAGGCTATGCACAAAGGTGCACTAAGAGAGTCCACCTCAGGTAACTGGGGAGGCTAAACCACTGGGCCATATAGGATGCAAAGCACACAAAGCTACTCTACAAACTCAGGGAAGCAGTGAAAATGTGGAGACAAAGAAACAAATCCCAAATGAAAGAAATGGAGGAAAACAAATGACTGGATATAGAGTTCAAATGGTTTTTCAAGAATTTCCTAGAAGCCAAAACTGGTTTGCCTCAGTGGATAGAGCATTGGCCTGCGGACTGAAGGGTCCCAGGTTCGATTCCGGTCAAGGGCATGTACCTTGGTTGCGGGCAATCCCCAATAGGAGGTGTGCAGGAGGCAGCTGATCGATGTTTCTCTCTCATTGATGTTTCTAACTTTATATCCCTCTCCCTTCCTCTCTGTAAAAAGTCAATAAAATATATTAAAAAAAAAAAGCATTTCCTAGAAACGCTGATATATTTAGTGAGACCCAAGAGGAGATGAAAAAGGACCAACTAGAAATTAAACATACACTGACTGAAATGAAAAATATTATTCAGAGCCCTAAGAGCAGACTAGAGGAACGCAAGAATCAAGTCAAAGATTTGAAATACAAAGAAGAAAAAAACACTCAACCAAAAAAGCGAAAAGAAAAAAAAGAATAAAAAAATTGGAAGATAGTGTAAGGAGCCTCTGGGACAACCTCGAGTGTACCAACATCAGAATTATGGGGGTGCCAGAAGGAGAGAGAGCAAGATACTGAAAACCTATTTGAAGAAATAATGACTGAAAATTTCCCCAGGTATAGACTTACAAAGTCCAGGAAACACACAGAACCCCAAACAAAAGGAATCCAAAGAGGACCACACCAAGACACATCATAATTAAAATACCAAGAGCAAAAGACAAAGAGAGAATATTAAGAGCAACAAGAGAAAAACAATTACCTACAAGGGAGCACCCATAGGATGGTCAGCTGATTTCTCAACAGAAACTATGCAGGCCAGATGGGAGTGGCAAGAAATATTCAAAGTGGGGAATAGCAAGAACCTACAACCAAGATT
>PVJN01066380.1:0-10014 GCA_004026805.1 Lasiurus borealis
ATCTGCTGACGGGCACCTAGGCTGTTTCCAAATTGTAGCTATTGTAAATTGTGCTGCTATGAACATAGGGGTGCATAAATCCTTTCTGATTGGTGTTTGTGATTTCTTAGGATAAATTCCTAAGAGTGGGATTACAGGGTCAAATGGGAGATCCATTTTTAGTTTTTTGAGGAAACTCCATACTGTTCTCCACAGTGGCGGCACCAGTCTGCATTCCCACCAACAGTGCACAAGGGTTCCTTTTTCTCCGCATCCTCGCCAACACTTGTGGTTTGTTGATTTGTTGATGATTGCCATTCTGACAGGTGTAAGATGGTATCGCATTGTCGTTTTGATTTGCATCTCTTGGATGATTAATGACTTTAAACATGTTTTCATGTGTCTCTTGGCCTTCCTTCTGTCGTCTTTCGAAAAGGTTCTATTTAGGTCTGTTGCCCATTTTTTTATTGGATCGTTCATCTTCCTTTTATTGAGTTGTATAAGTTGGCTGTAGATTTTGGAGATTAAACCTTTATCAGTGATGACATTTGCAAATATGTTCTCCCATACAGTGATCTTTCTTGTTGTTTTGTTGATGATTTCTTTTGCTGTGCAAAAGCTTTTTATTTTGATGTAGTCCCATTTGTTTCTTTTTTCTTTAGCTTCCATTGCTTTTGGAGCAGTATCAGTGAAGAAGTTCTTTCGGCATATATCTGAGATTGTGCTGCCTCTGGATTCCTCTAGTATTTTTATGGTTTCCCTCCTAATGTTTAAGTCCTGTATCCATTTTGAGTTTATTTTTGTATTTGGTGTAAGTTGGTGGTCCAGTTTCATTTTTTTGCATGTATCTGTCCAATTTTCCCAACACCATTTATTGAAGAGGCTATCTTGGCTCCATTGAATGTTCATGCCTCCTTTGTCAAATATTAGTCGAGCATAGTGGTTTGGTTGGATATCTGGGTTCTCTATTCTATTCCATTGGTCTATATGTCTGTTTTTGTGCCAGTACCAGGTGTTTTGAGAACAGTTGCTTTGTAGTATAGCTTGAAATCTGGTATTGAGATCCCACCTAATTTATTCTTCTTTCTCAGAATTGCTGTAGCTATTCGTGGTCTTTTTTTTTGTTCCAGATGAATCTGTGAAGAGTTCTTTCTAGGTCTGTGAAATATGTCGCTGGTATTTTAATGGGTAGTGCGTTGAATCTGTAGATTGTTTTGGGTAGTATGGACATTTTAATGATGTTGATTCTCCCAATCCATGAGCATGGTATGCTCTTCCATCTGTTAACATCTTCCTCTATCTCTTTTTTCAATGTCCTGTAGTTTTCTGCATATAGGTCTTTTACCTCTTTAGTTAGGTTTATTCCTAGGTATCTTAATTTTTTTGGTGCGATGGTAAATGGGATTGCTTTTTTAGTTTCTCTTTCTGTAATTTCACTATTAGTGTATAGAAATGCCACAGACTTCTTAGCATTAATTTTGTATCCTGCTACATTGCTGAATTCATTAATTAAGTCAATTAGTTTTGGAATGGAGTCCTTTGGGTTTTTAAGTACAATATCATGTTATCTGCAAACAAGGACAGCTTTACTTCTTCTTTTCCAATTTGGATGCATTTTATTTCTTCTTCTTGTCTAATTGCAATGGCTAATACTTCCAGTACTATGTTGAACAGGAGAGGTGAGAGTGGGCATCCCTGTCTTGTTCCTGTTCTTAGGGGAAATGATTTCAGTTTTTGTCCATTGAGTATGATGTTAGCTGTGGGTTTATCGTATATGGCTTTTATGATGTTGAGGTATGATCCTTCTGTTCCCACTTTGCTGAGAGTTTTTATCAAGAAAGGGCATTGGATTTTGTCAAATGCTTTTTCTGCATCAATTGATATGACTTTGTGATTTTTATCTCTCAATTTGTTTATGTGATGTATCACGTTTATTGATTTGCGGATATTGTACCATCCCTGCATTCCTGGGATGAATCCTGCTTGATCATGGTGTATGATCTTTCTGATGTACCTCTAGATCTGATTTGCTAGAATTTTGTTGAGGATTTTGGCATCTATGTTCATGAGAGATATTGGCCTATAATTCTCTTTCATTGTGTTGTCTTTATTTGGTTTTGGTATTAGGGTGATGCTCGCTTCATAGAAGGTGTTTGGAAGTGTTCCTTCTTCTTGAAAGTTTTTGAATAGTCTGAGGAGGATAGGTTTTAATTCTTCCTTGAATATTTGGTAAAACTCTCCTGTGTAGCCATCTGGTCCCGGGCTTTTATTTGCTGGAAGCTTTTTTGATTACTGCTTCAATTTCTTCCATAGTTATTAGACTAATGAGATATTTGGCTTCCTTCTCATTGAGTTTTGGGAGGTTATATTTTTCTAGGAAAATGTCCATTTCTTGCTGGTTGTCCAGTTTGTTGGAATAGAGTTGTTCGTAGTATTTTTTAACAATCCTTTGTATTTCCACAGGGTCTCTTGTTATTTCTCCTCTTTCATTTCTGATTTTATTTGGGTCTTCTCTCTTTGCTTCTTGATGAGCCTGGCTAGAGGTCCATCAATCTTGTTTATCCTTTCGAAGAACCATCTCTTGGTTTTGTTGATCTTTTGAATTGTTTCTTTGGTCTCCAAGTTGTTTATCTTCGTTCTGATCTTCACTATTTCCTTCCTTCTGAGTACATTGGGCTCTTCTTGTTGCTCTCGTTCTAGCTCTTTGAGTTGTAGGTTTAGGTGATTTATTACCATTGTTTCTGTTTTTTTGCAGTAGGCTTGTAGGGCTATGAACTTCCCTCTCAAGACTGCTTTGACTGTGTCCCATAAATTTTGTATTGTTGTGTTGTCATTGTCATTTTTGCCCTGATGTTTTTTATTTCTTCCTTGATTTCTCTGGTTATCCAGTCGTTGTTTAATAGCATGCTGTTTAGTCTCCATGTGTTTGATTTCTTTCTATTGTTTTTATTATAGTTGATTTCCAGTTTTATGCTACTGTGGTCTGAGAAAATGCTTGATATGATTTCTATCTTCTTGAATTTGAAGAGACTTTTCTTATGACCCAACAAGTGATCTATGTTTGAAAATGACCCATGTGCACTGGAGAAGAATGTATATTCTGTGGCTTTGTGGTAAAATGTTCTGAAGATGTCAATTAATTCCATCTGGTCTAGTGAGTCATTTAGGATTGATATTTCTTTCCTGATTTTTTGTTTAGAGGATTTGTCCAGTGGTGACAGTGGGGTATTAAAGTCTCCTACTATGATTTTATTGCTGTCAATCTCTCCCTTAATATCCTCCAAGAGTTTTGTTTATGTATTTAGGTGCTCCTATATTGGGTGCATATATGTTTACCAGAGTTATTTCTTCTTGTTGGATTTTTCCCTTTAGAATTATGAAGTGGCCTTCTTTATCTCTTATTATGTCCTTCACTTTCAGATCTAATTTGTCACATATAAGTATTGCAACCCCAGCTTTTTTTTCATTTCCATTTGCCTGAAATACCATCTTCCATCCCTTCACCCTCAATCTGTGTGCATCTCCTTTCCTGAGGTGGGTTTCTTGCATACAGCAGATATATGGATCAAGCTTTCTTATCCAATTGGTTACCCTTTTCTTTTGATTGGAGCATTTATTTCATTTATATTTAAAGTTATTATTGATAAGTACTTATCTGTTGCCATTTTTAGTCCTTACCCCCGAGCTCCTTCTTCGCTTTCTCTTTCTTTTTATTACAGCAGACCCTTTAACATTTCTAGCATTGCTGGTTTGGTGGTAATATATTCCCTTAATCCTTTTTTGTCTGTGAAGCTTTTGATTTCACCTTCAATTTTGATTGAGAGTCTTGCAGGGTACAGTATTCTTGGATTCAGACCCTTCCTTTGCATGACTTTGTATATTTCATTCCATTCCCTTCTGGCCTGACGAGTTTCTGTTGAGAAGTCAGTAGCTAGTCTTATGGGGGTTCCTTTGTAGGTAAATTTCTGTTTCTCTCTGGCTGCTTTTAAGATTCTTAGTTTGTCGTCGGTGTTTGCCAATTATAATGTGCCTTGGTGTCGATTTGTTGGGGTTCATTTTGCTTGGGACTCTGTGAGCTTCTTGGATTTGTGTGGATTTTTTCTTTTCTATACTGGGGAAATTTTCCGTCATTATTTCTTCAAACACGTTCTCTAATCCTTGTTCAGTTTCCACTCTTTCTGGAACCCCAATTATACGGATGTTGCTTTGTTTCATGTTATCCCAAAGTTCCCTTAGACTCTCCTCTTGCTTTTTAACTTTTTTTTCTAGAAACTGTTGTACTTGGGTATTTTTTCCTACCGTGTCTTCTAACTCACTGATGCGGTCCTCTGCTTCTCCTAGTCTACTTTTGATGCTTTCTATCGAGTTCTTTATACCTTTGATGTCGTTTTTCATTACTTCCTGTTTATTCTGCACCTCATCTAGTTTCTTCTGCATTTCTTCTTACTGCTTCTTCATCTCCTCTTGGGTCTTCTTCACTTCCTCTTGGGTCTTCTTCACTTCCTCTTGGCTCTTATTCATATTGTCGAATTTGTCTTCCATTCTTTTCAACCACCTTATGATCATCTCTGAACTCTTTTTCTGGCAGGCTTATTTCTGCTTCTATTGCGTTTACTTCCTTTTCTGGTGAAACCTGCCTTTCTGTCTTATGTGGGCTGTTTCTTTTTCTGCTCATGGTCTTTCTTTTCCGGGTTTCTGGTTATGTAGATCTCTCTCCTACGTTGTTTGAAAAGCACAAACTACAACACGACCAAGTACAGCACACAAGGCACTGAGTAGAAATGTATTCAAGATGTTAATAATCACAAATAAGATGATTAGCAATGAATGACAAATTAGGGGTAAATATAGAAAGAAGAAGAGGAAAATAAGGAAAAAAGAAAAGAAAGAAATGCCAAAATCAAATTGGGAGAGCGAGAGAAAAAAAAAGATAAATACATGAACAAAAAAATAAAATAAAATAAGAAAATAAAAAGGAGAAGAAGGAGAAGGAAAGAGGAAGAGAAAAAAGTCAGAGAGAAAAGAAAGCGCATAAGAGAGAAATGGGGAACAAAATATAGATGTCAGGAGACAACTCCAATAGAACAGTCACTAATCCCAATAAAGGTCAACAACCAGTACCTAGAGATTAATGTAAACTGCAAATAGCAACTGGTATCGAGGGAGGTGATGGAAAAGAGAGGTAGAAAACAAAGCAAGCAAAAAACAAAATAAAACAAGTAGAATAAACTAAAAGAATCTCACAAAAAATTTCAAAAAATCGATATAATCACTTTTTAGGCAAATAGCAACAAAAGGACATAGAGAAAAAACAAATTTTTGGCTAGTGAAGAGAAGAAGAGAGAGGTTTGTGTGGACTTGTAGTAGGGGATTTGAAATTAGATATATAAATGGGGTGAAATTTTAACCAGGTAAAGAGAAAGATTAGGGAGAATCTAAACTTGGAAAAGGGAAAGAGAAACAAGACAACAAAATGGGGAAAGTTAGGAGGAAAGTGTTGGCATAAAGGTAGAGTTGAGTTGGAGTAAAATTATGCTAAAGGAAAGATGAAAATAGAATGTAGAACTCTAATCCCAAAATAAAATAAATAGAAAAGAAAATGACACTTGTTTTTTTCCAAAAAGGTAAAGTACTAATAGTAATAATACTAGTTTAAAACAAAAATGTAATAATTAAAAAGGTAAAATCAATTGAGGCTGAAAGAAAAAAAAAGTCTTTTAATTAAAATATGTGAAAATGAAAAAAAAAAAGAAAAGAAAAAAAAGAAAAAAGGTAAAAAAAAAATTAGAATGGTCCTTCACTTCCACTATTATTCTGCTTGGCATTCCTGTTTCCCAGTAGGGAAGGCATTGCAGTTCCCTGTGTTCCCTTCTTGGTCTTTTAATCTTTTTATTTTGTAGTTATGCGAGAGTCAATCTGTGTGTCATCCACTGGGTGGCAGTGTTTCAGAATTGATCTCTGAGACAAAGCATAGGACCTCTCTAGGCTGTGCTCAGATCCTACTACTCTGTGGTTCTCAAAGCCAGTTTGTGGGGGTTTTGCAGCCGGGACACTGTAATAACTCCCAGGCTGTCCCTCTGCCCCAGAAAAAAAAAAAGGAGTCGTTTTCCAGAGCTCTCCTCTGTCAACAGCTCAGAGGGTTTGCCTCCACACTTAGGGATCACGCCCTGACCACCTCTGCGGACCTCTCCAGAGACAGCTTTCCCGAAGCCCAGTTCCCACAGTGTGTGCGTCTCTGTTGTGCGGGGGTTAGGAAACCTCACCCTGACCTGGGCGAAATCTGACCCTTCCTTGCGCTGTGTGGATCTCCGAATCTGCCGCCCGCGAGTCCGCGCTGCCTGGAAAGCTGTGCTCTGGGTCCCTGGCTGCTCGGTGAGTGCCTCTGTCAGCTGAAGCTTTCAGACCTCCCCAGACATCCACCTCCCCCTTGTCTCAGGAGCAATCTGACCTTTCCGTGTGCTCTGTGGATCTCTGATTCCACCGTGTGTCTGTGCTGATTGGAGAGTGGAGTTCTGGGTCCCAGGTCCCCGGCTGTTCGATGGGTGTGCAGCTGCCGACTTCAGATGGCTGCAGACATCCACCTCCCTCTGAAAGATGGCATGGTCTCCGCGTTTGCGCTGGTGGCTCCGGCGGACAAAAACCCCTGTGGCAGTGGGGCTGCCCAGTGGGATAGCCCCATCCAGCAGTTCCCCTCCTTCTCCTGGAGGATAACTGACTCTTAACTTGCCAACAAACACTCCCAGTGTGACTCTCAGCCGCTTTCTCTCCTTCTGCCCAGCGACAAAGCTCCAGATGTATCTGTCTACTCCGCCGCCATTTTCTCTCCTCCTGATGTAATTTTTAATGTAGGGGCTATTTGAACTTATCACACTTGACATCTATACTTTTCATATTAAGAAACTTTCTTGATGTCTATAGTGGAGGCCTTGGCTGAGTCATCTACTTCTCACACTACTTCTCACTTGCTTAGTTTGTTCTTTTTTAACTACCGTATTTTCCAGTGTATAAGATGATTTTTTTAACCCAGGAAAATCTTGTCAAAAGTCAGGGATCGTCTTATATGCCAGGTGTTGTTTTATAGGGCAAGTATATCCCAAACTCTATATTTTAACTGGAAAAATTGGGGTCGTCTTATACACCCAGTCATCTTATATGCCAGAAAATACGGTATCTGCTCCATAATCATTGGTATTCTCCAATATTTAATTCTATGATACCTGCTCTGTTGCTTTGAAAGGACTCTCTGGGCAATCTTGTTTATGCTCATGATTTCAATTATCAGCTATATTCTTGGTCTTTGTAGTTTTCACATACTTACCAAATGTTCAATAAAGGCAGCTGAAGTTGACTAAATTTGGCTCCTCCTGCCAAACCTAAGGAACTCTTCCATCTCACCTGCAACTGAATTAGTTGAAATTTTGCATTAAAAGGTATAGCTTCATTGTTACATAATCAGGTCTATAGATGTAAGAAGTGTAGGGTTCTCTTGAAATATGGAAGAATCATGAATCCCCTCTGATACAGATTTTTGGGTATGCCTTTTTTGGGATTCATACTTTGACTTTTTTACATTCATGAGGCATATAATGAGGCAAACTTACTGGATCCTGGATTTAATCTCTAGGCTACCAAGTGAAGACATTGTCCTTGATTTTCTACCTTTCCTCCTAACGAGGAGACCAATTAAGTCAAATAATAATTACAATGTTTAATAATAAGGGTAGTGACAGAACTTAAGAGGGAGTGATAGGAGAGGATAAATATAGTTGAGTAGGGTAGGAAAGGGGAACAGGATTAAAATCTGAACTCTGTTTTAGCAGGAAGAGCTAAAGTTATTCACCTCTAGCTGCCATTTATTGAGTATTTGCTAAGTATGTGAATGGCAATGAAATAAGAACTTTGTGTTCCTAATCTTATTAAATCTTAAGAAACTCTCTTCTTTATCTCATTAAATCTTAAGAAACTCTCATCTATATCACTTCCCATCATATAGATGAGGAAGCTGAGGTGCCGAAATTAAATAATTTGCCTAAGGTTATATCTCTAGAAGGGGCTAATGTTTGAGCCAATGTCTGACTCCAAAATATGTGTTCTGACCTATATACCCAGAGGAGGGTCAGGACCTCTAGGTTAGGGGAACATGTGCAAAGGCATGGACGTGAGAGTACATGGTCATATTCATGGGATTTCAGGAAGGTCATTATAATTTTACCTTAGTTTGGAAATGAGGAAGGACAGGAGGTGGTGCTGGACAGGGCCTTGAAGAACCTAGTTTGTATTCCATAATAATACACATACTATTTAGCCTGAGGAGATTGAAGAGGGTTGTTAAAGTATAGTGAACAAAAGAGTGCTCATTTGCATTTAGAACATTTGTTACTGGAATTGTGTAAAATCGACAAGGTATGGGATGGCCAAATGTTGAGGTTGGAGTCAAAGAGCTGCTTAAAGAGCAGTAGGCAATGGAAAAATGAGGAATGTCTAATTTATTAATACAACAGACATTGCATTTAGGAACTATTAAATAGGCTGAGTCTATCAAAAATTTTCTATGGCTAAAAAGAGGGAGAATCCAGCATGATTCTTAGGCCTTGGCTGGTTAACTGGTAGATGAGAGAAAATACAGTGGTACCTCGAGATACGAGTGTCCTAACATAAGAGATTTTTGAGATATGAGCCCTGGAGCGAGCTATTTTTGCTTTGAAATACGAGCAACATTTGAGATAGGAGTAATCACATGGATGGGCCGGCTGCACACGACCCACCAGTTTGCCTTGACTTGAGCGTCTCATAGTTTCCCACGCCTCAAGGTTACGGAACAAATTAAACTCGTATTTTGAGGTACCACTGTACTATAGGAAGATAAAGATTTGTGGTAAAGTTAGAAGAGGGAAAATTGACGTTTCAACATGTTCACTTTGATGTAACAGTAATAAGTCCAAGTAGAAATGGTCAACCCACAGGTGGCTTTCCCAGGTCTTGAGGAGAAAGATGGAACCTGGTTAAATAAAAAGTGTGTAGGTAGTTAAATCCATGAATATGGGTAAATAACTGGAGAGGGGGAGGCAGTGCTGACTATGAAGTCTTTAGGTACACTAATATTTATTGTGAATCACGGAATAGGTTTCAATAAGGCAAGGAAGTTGGCATGGGTGAACAAAGCAGTAAAAGGAAATTCAGAATTAGTAGTTATAGAGGCCAAGGGACAAGCACAAGGAAGGAGCTGCCCACTGGCTCGAGAACTGTGGAAAAGTTGAGATAGAAAGTGAACCATACAGATTAAATTTTTCACAAGGGATTGTTGGTGGCTTTGGCAAAAGTTATTGTAGTAAAGCTGAGGTGGAGAGATGGCAGCTAGGTGGCAGAGATTTAGGAAAATAAACAGAGTAAAGAAATGTTTTTAGGTTATTTTTATGTTGTTAGGGGCAAGAGAAACAAATATGAGGGATTTTCTAAAGTTAGTACATATTTGACATCTTTTTAAATGTTAAAAACGAACAAAAGCAAAACATATGTAAATGGAATAGGGGCATGTGGGAGGATGATCAACTAGGAAAGTCTTTGATGAAATTGGTGGGTACGGAGGAAAAATATAAACTACCTCTTAGGTAAGGGATTCATTTTTGAAGAGAAGAAATGGGGAGGAGAGGAGAGAGGTGTGGATTGCTGGGATTGCAGGTCAATTTTAAGGTAAGGATTATTAGAAGCTTCTGGCTCATCTGGCATCACTGGTGGACTCAATCTGAATTAAGAAATAAGAAGAAAGGGCTGCTTTGGAGAATATGGAATAAACTCCTGCATAAGGAAAGAGAGTTAAGAGCTGTTACAGAGGAGAGAAACTTTACATGGAACATATTTAAAAGGATTGAACATCACTCAAGTGGACAGAGACTATGACACATTTCTGTTGTTCCCCAGGTAGCAACACACATTTTCTTAGAAACCTGTAAGACTGATTTCTGTCCTGTCCCGCCCTTGCAGAGCACTTTGCTCATATCATCCCTCCAAGTCAGAATTCGAAATTTGAAAAGAAAA
>PVJN01066381.1:0-10013 GCA_004026805.1 Lasiurus borealis
ATGGGGCTGCAAACAGAAGCAGCTGTGTGTGTGTGTGTGCATGCACCCATGCACATGCATGTATGAGTGTGTAATGGGGCTGCAAACAGAAGCAGCTTGTGTGTTTATGTATGTGTGCAACAGTACATGCATGTATGAGCGTGTAAAAGTCACCTCGTCCAAGCCCCTCACACTGGCCCACGGTCTTCTCCCCATGCAGGCAGGCCAGGCCCTGAGTTAAGAAGCTGGACACAGCCCACCCCCCACCTGGGGTGGCAGAGACCCCCCAGCAGGCCTGGCCAGCTCAGGGATGCTGCCCACCTGCAGCTCCCAGCCTTCCTCTCTCCTGTGTCCCTGCTCCAGGGCCTCCATCACAGGAAGCTTCCGACAAGGTCTGGGCCTTGTGGCTGCGCCCGCCCCGCTCCCAGGTGAGAAGCCGAGGAGGGGAAGGTCCGGGTCCCAGAGCAGCCCTGAGGGGGAGCTGGCTGCAGCCTTGGGGGCATGGTGAGGGGGAGGCAGACCTGCCGCTCTGACTCGGTGCTTATGTAACCTGGCTGTGTGACTGTGGCCACCTCCCGCCCATGGCCCCAGGCTCCGGGGAGCCGGGTGGACAGTTCCAGAAAGCAGGGGTGGGGATGGGCTGGGGGGCCCCGGGAGAGGCAGGCCCAGGAGGAGGTGGGAGGAACATGGAGGCAGGGGGACCCGGCACAGAAGCGGGGACAGCCCGAGCCCCTCGGGTCCTGTGTGGGTCCAGCCAGAGGGCCTTTTCCATTGGGCGGCACTGGCCTGAGGGCCCACATCCTGCCAGAGCTGCTGCGCCAGGGACTTCACCGGCTCCGAGAGGCCCCGTGGGGGTGACGGCATGCGCTCTGCCCCAAGAAGTCTCCCGTCTAGAAACCACCTCCCTCAGAAGGCCCCCCCTTTCGCCCCCCAGGCCTCTCCCAGGGCCTCCCGCTCGGCAGGGCAGGGACCGGCTGTGTCAGGCCCATTCCCAGCAAGGCCACCTCCTCCAGGGCCTCCCACCCCATCGCCACCCCTGCTGGCCACCTTCAAGTTCATTCCCACTTCCAAACGCCGCAGACCCGTGGCCGGCAAACTCATCCGTCCACAGAGCCAAATATCCACAGCACAACGATTGACATTTCTTCTGAGAGCCACACTGTTTAAACTTAAACTTCTAACGCCACTCCTTCAACACAGACTTGCCCAGGTCATGGCATTTTGTGCAAGAGTCACACTCAAGGGGCCCAAGAGCCGCCTGTGGCTCTCGGGCCCGCAGTTTGCCGAACACTGACTTCCTGTCTCCCTCTCCCCCTTGTTCTAGGCCCCCAGTCCCACCTGCATCCCCGCCAGCTGGCTGAAGCCGGGCTGTGCCCCTCCAGAAGTCTGGGTTCTGACTCAGGCAGGGCGGTTTGCGGGGTGGGGCGGGGCGGGGCTCCTGGCCGGGGTCTGAGTGTCATGTTGGTGGGACTGAAAGTCACTGGCGCAGGATGGCTTTGCGTGTCACTGAGCCCGGACCCCCCTTAGAAAACCCTCCCACCCCACAGCCACCTCTGGGGGTGCTCAGCATCTCACTGCTTCCACAGGCTGCCCTTTGGGGCGCCCTGAGCTGGGAGACCGAGACCCAGACATTCAAAGGCACGTCCCCGATCACCCGGTCGGCTGGTGCGTGCAGAGGCCACCTCCCCGCCCCATCCCCAGGCCTCAGCCTCAACGTGGCTGCCAGCCTGTGGCCCCCGCAGAGCCGGGCACGGAGGGCGAGCCCAGGAGGGCAGGCACCTGGCACAGGCAGCTCTGGGGGCGTTGCTGCCCCCTCTCCCGGCCCCGCCAGGTCGGGGCGCCCTCACCTGAACCCGGGCCTCGGTGAGGTCGGTGCGCAGGGCCAGCTGCTCGCGGGCGTACACGTCGGGGTAGTGCGTCTTCTGGAACACCTTCTCCAGCTCCTCCAGCTGGAACGTGCTGAAGGTCGTGCGGTTGCGGCGCTTCTTGCTCTTGCTCTTGGCCAGCTCCATGGAGTCGGGGAGCCTCGGGGACAGGGGGACGCGCAGGCCGGCCAGGCCCGGGCCCGGTGGGGAGCCTTGCAGTGCGGAGGGCCCGTCCCGGGGCGCCCCTCGGCAGTCCAGGGGCAGCGGGGGGAAGCTGGCCGCCTTGGGGGCCTCGTCCTCGGCTGCAATGGAAACACAGAGACAGACGATGGGAACCGGAGCCGAGGGTTTTGTGGGTGGAAGGCAGGGAGGGAGGGAGGGAGGGAGGAGAGAGGGGAGACGACTGACGCCTCTGTCCCCGCCTCCCCCTTCTTCTGTCTTTCCTTCCTGGGGCGGCCACCCTCCCCGGGAGCCTGGCAGGGGGACGCGTCCTGCGGAGCCTCCAGCGGGGGAGGGTGCCCAGGGGAACCGGCTGCCTGTGGTCTGGGCGGATCTGCCGGGGCCAGAGGGGGTCCGTTTCGGGGAAGCGCTCTGGGGTGGCACATCCCATGGGGCGTGGAGGTGCCAGGATTGGCGCCATGGCAGGGCCTGGCGCGGGGGATGGCAGGGGAGGAGGGGGTGAGAATGGAGGGGGTGGACATCTATGTCCCTGCCCCCTGCCAGAAACGGCCTCCTGGTCCCGGACTCGGTGGGCCTTGGTTCCCATGTCCTCGTGCCCATAACACGGAGGCTGGCAGCCTTTGCCGGTCGGGACCCCAGGTCGCAGGGCTAAGTCACATCCCCTGGCCCTGCAGGATGAAGGGCATGACGGGGCAAAGACACTTCCAGAGGCAGGACCTCTTCCTGCCCCCAGCGTGATGTGTGGGCACGGAGCGAGCTCCAGCCACGGCGGCAGGAGGGGGCTGTACGCAGAGAAAGGCGGCTGAGCAACCAGCCCCAACCCATCGCCCCCATCCCGGCCTGCCCTCCCCTCTTCCAGAGCCCGACAAACAGGGGGACCCGAGTCTCCAGCAGCCCCAGGCGTTCACCATCTCTCTGGAAGCGTGCTGCGTCCTGCCAGGCCCTAGGCACCGTGAGAAACAGGTCACCCCACTGCCCGCTCTCCCTCCGGGAGGCCCCCAAAAGCATCACCATGAGATTTCCACACAGCCGTCTGCTGGGATGGCAGAGCAATGCCACCAAGAGGCGCCAGACCCCACGGCCCCTCCCCTGGCCCGGGGCCCATCCTCAGAGGGCCTGGCCCCCAAGGCCCAGCCAGCCGGCACCCAGAGGCAGCTTCTGGCCCAGGATTTGGGCCAGGATCGCAGCTATCACGGTGGGAGGGAGGTGGGAGCTGGCTTTTGGGGTTCCGGGTCTGATGCATCCCTCCGTGCGTGGGGAGGACCAGGTGCCCCTCAGCTGGAAGGCAGTCAGGGAGCTCCCAGGACCCCCAGGAGCGGAAATAATTGTGTCCTGGAGGCTTGGGGGGGGTGGTCAGGCAGGGCTCAGTGCGCAGAGTCCCTCACAGCCGGGCTCCAGGGTCCCGCACGGCTCAGGGGGAGCCTCAGACACAGCAGCGGAGGGCGTGCTCCCGCTCCAGCTCCCATCCTGGGCCACGTTTCGTGGTCCTTGTTCCAGGGGCAGTTCCACGTGGTGGGAGCTTCGGAGGAAGGGCTTTGGGGAAGCTGAAGCGGAAACTGGAAATGGCCGGGGGGACGGGAGCTGACGAGGCTGACACAGAGCAGGCCTGAGTGTCAGGTTCGGAGGGAGGTCCTGCTGGACTCTGAGAGGACAGGGCGAGGGTGGCTCAGGGATGGGGCTCAGGCAGTGCCCTTACCCCAAAGCTCTGGGGCTGGCTCCTCTGCCTCTTGGGCCCTTAACCTCTGACCCCAGGGGATCTTCCCGGAGGAAGCAGCCAGATCTGGGGCTGGAGGGCTTGTCCTCCCTTCCCCCCTGAGTCAGCCACCCAGGATCAGGGCCTCTCAGGATGGCTCCCCCACAAAGCACAGCCTGCTGGCCTGGGGTGGCCTCCCACGCCTGCCTGTCCCCAGCCCTCACAGGGGACCAGAGCTTCTCCCTCCTGCCATGGCCCCCGAACCTCCCCATCTGCCTGAGGACCCGGGGAGGACACGGTCCCCTCTTTGGGGGACAGGGCAGCGTCCTGAGGACGGAAGCCAGAGAAGAGGTGGAGGTGGAGGCCGCGGCAGTGCCGCTGGCCAGGCCAGCAGTTTGAACGTTAGCGTCTAAGGCCGCACCCACAGGCTGTGTGCGAGTCCCTTGCACCGTGTGGGGACCTGGGCGGTAATGGGGGAGCGCTCATGTTGGACGCTGGGAGCCTGGGGCTCTACACTCACGTGTCCAGGGCCTGTCTCACCGCAGCACCACGGCAGCCAGGGGTGGGGGGAGAGGCGAAAGCCAGGAGCCAGGACAAGGACCTCCGAGGGGCACGGAGCTCCATCCCGGGCTCACTCCCCCACTCCCAGCGCTCCCAGCGCTCCCACCGCACCGGGGCTGCCAGCGCCCTACGAGCTGCAGACTCGAGGAAGCACACCACTGGGGCTCCTGCTGGGGCGGAGGCCCGGAGCTGGGTACCCCCGGAGTAGGGGCTGCCCTCCCCAGCGGACCATGCCTCAAGGGGGGTTCCGGGTTATGGGCCTCTGGCAGAAGCCTCTAGGGTAAGGCTGGGCAACTCTAGGGAGAGCACTAGGCTGCACCCACAGGCTGTGTGGGAGTCCCTTGCACCTTGTGGAGACCCTGAGCGGTAAAGGGGGAGCCCTACTGCCCCCACGATGGCTCCACGGAGGCCCCAGAACCCATAACCCCAGCTTTGAACTTTCTGGGCAGCTTGCTCCGCGCTCGCGCCGTTTCCCAAGCGACCCTCCTTTGCCAGCGGAGGCCGGGGCTCCTGCCACCCGTGTGGACACACAATCGTCGCATGTGGGACCCCAGCGGGGCCTGGTGCTCTCCCTAGAGTTGCCCGCTCGCGAGTGCGGCCCCTGCTCCGGGGGTACCCAGCTCCGGGCCTCCGCCCCAGCAGGCGAGGTCCGAGGTCAGGGAGCCACGCGAAGGGTCAGCCTGCGCGGCCCGGGACGGAGCCGGAAAGGACCCGCCAGGCCGCTCCCCGGCGCTCCGAGCGGCCAGACACCGAGGGCGCGAGGCGGTGACCGCGCCGCCGGGACGCGGCGGGACCCCAAAGAGCCGTGGAGGCGCGCGGAGCGCCGGGCTCCGGGGCGCGCAACTGCCCGGCCGCGGCCCATCCCGCGCCGCACGCAGATGGGGAGCAGCTGCGCGCCCCCTGGTCTGAACGGGAAACATCCGCGCCCGCTCCTTCCACCGCCGGGACATAAGGCGGCTTCTGCCCCGGGGTGCCCGCCGCGTCCCCACCCGGAGCCCGCGCGCCCCGCCGCACCCCGGGGCCGGCGCTCCCCGCACGCAGCCCGGCTCCGCCGCAGGGACCCCCAGGCCGCCGCCACCCAGCCGCCGCCGCGCCGCGTGCGCCAGGGCTCTCCCCGCGCCCCGCTCGCCCCCGGCGCCTCCTTCCCGTCCGGCCTGTCGTCCTCCGCTCCGCGTGCACCGCGCCTTTTCCTCGCCCCCTCTAACCCCCGTCTTTGGGGCTGGTTTTTGCTCTTTTGGGGTGCCTCTTGGGGTGGCCCCGTTTCCTTTCGTTTCGTCTGCTCCTTGCGCTCTTCGTTGTTTCTTTTCGCTCCTCCGCGTACTGTACCCGCTTCGTCCGATCGCCGCTGCCTTTCTCTCCCGGTTTGCTGTCTCCTCCGTTCCCTTCCGTCCCGCCCAGCGCGCGCGCGCCGGCCGCCTCCACGTTCCCTCCTCTCCCGTCTCCTCCGACACTTGGTTCCGTTCTCCTCTCCCCGCTCCTTCGGGGTGCTGACCCGCTTCGGCTTCCCGGCCGCGCGTTTCGTTCGTGGCCGATCCCTCGCCGCTTCCTCCCTCCGCGCCTCCGGCTCCGGCAGCGCCCTCCGCAGGTTGCGCGCTCGGCGCCGGGCGTAGCCGGGCCCTGGCGCCCTGCGCCCCCCCTCCTGGTCCGGGCGGGATCCGGGATCCGGTGCGCCCCGCAGGGAAGTCCGGGGCCCGCGGGTGGGTCCGGCCCGACGCCGCCGCCGCGCGCCCCGCGCCCCTTGCCCCGCGCGGCTGGGTACCTGTCCCGGCGGGGCTGCGGGCGCGGCGCGGCCGCCGCCTCTGGCTGCGATCAGAGGAGCCGGGCCAACTGCTTCTCATTAAGGCGCAAACTGTGGCTTTTATCAGCAAAGCCTCGTTCAAAGGGCGCAGACACGCCGCTCCGCGGCCGCGCTCATTTCCTCCGCTGACCCCACGCGCCTCCCGCCGCCTCGCCACATCCCCAGGCCGGAGCCGCTGCCGGGCCGCTGCCCGGAGGCCCGCGAGGCGCCGGCGGGGCGGAGGGAGGCGGCCTGGGCCGATCCGGGCCTCCGCCACGGGATGTGGCGGTGCCGATGGGGCGGCGCGGGTGCCCGCGTTCCTACAGGTCCATCCGCGCCCTGGGCGCAGGGGCCGCGGGGCCGCCGGCCGGGCCGGGACATTGCGGCTCCATCTCCAGGAAGAGGCGCCGTCCAACCGGCCTCCGCGCCCAGAACAGCCCGGCGCCGGGAGGAGGCCGCCCGGGTGGCTCCACAGGGCCCGGCGGCGGCGGCGGGGGCGATCCGGTGCGGGGACGCCCGGCCTGCGAGCGGGCAGCCACCGCCCGGCATGACCGCGGGCGGCCAGGTCAGTCTTACTGGGACGTCAGAGCGCGGTTACCCCGCCGGGAGCGCGGCCCGGGCACCGGGAGCGCCCTCCCCGCAGAGGCCGGGCCTGCGAGGAGGCGGCGGAGGCCAGGCCGTGGCCCTCGCTCGGCAAAGCCCGGCTTTTGGCCAGGCCGGGCCGGGGCGCAGCCTCGGAGCTGCAACAACAGGAGCGACACGCAAAAATAAAACAATAATAAAAATAAAAAATAAAAGCCGCGCTTCCTCCACCGCAGCAAGGCCCGGCGCTCAGGGAGGGTGGCCCCGGGGCGCCGGCCGGTCCGGTCCGGGCTTCTGGGAGGGTGACAGCCCCGGCCCCGCTCCGCCACGCACGCGTCTCCTTCCCCGCGACTCTGGGCGCCTGGGGGTCCGGCTGGGCCGCGCGTTCCCGCCGCGCCAGCCTGGCCCGACCCCCGCCTCCCGTTCCCGCTGCAAAGCGCACACGTGGCTGCCTCCCGCGCCGCCGGCTTTGGCGGCTTTTTTTGCAGCTTTTGCGGGGCCTGGGCCGGCGCGGGGCTGCCTCGCTTCGGAAGGAGAAGGCGCCGCGCGGTGCGGGGCGTGCGGGCGGGTCACGGCGCGGAGAAATGAGCGGGAAGCGGGGAGGGAAGGGGAGCAGGTCGCCTGCGCGCACCCCACCCTGCACCCCGCACCCTGCACCCCGCGTTACCTTCCGCCGGGCCCTCGTAGAAGCGGCCGCCGTTGAGCGCCGGGCCGGGGCCCAGGTCCTGCAGGTACTTGGCGGGCGGCGTGGCCGGCTCCGGGAGGAAGGGCTCCAGCGGCCCGCAGGCCGCAAAGCGGGCCAGGCGCGGGCCTCGGGGCGGCGCGGGGTGCAGGTGAGACGCGGCGGCGGCGGCAGCGGCGGCGGCGGGGGTGCCCGGGCCGCGCGGAGGCTCGTCCCCCGCGGCCGCATAGGGGTCGGGCCCGGGCCCCAGGCCGAAGGGCGCGCAGCGCGCGGGCTCCATGCCGGCTCGGCTCGGGGCGCACAGGCCGCCGCCGCCGCCGCCGGGGCTCCCTCCCGGGTTCGCGCCGCTTGTGAGAGCGCCCGCCGCCGAGGGGAGGGACCTGGGCGCCCCCGGGAGCGGCGTGCACCGCCGGGGAGGCGGGGGTTTGGGGGGTGCAGGGAGGGGGGATGGTTGGAGGGGGAGCGGCGGGCGGAGGAGGACGGGAGGGGGCCGCGCCTCGGCTGCAACCATCCACGTCACACGTGCAGCCCCGCGCGGGTTAACCCCTCGGAGGCCGGGAGCCCCCAGATTCACCCCGACCCGCGGGTGCGAGGAGGCACAGCTGGAGGACCGGGGAAGGAGGCCCTTTTGTCTGCCGGTCCCGGCGAGGCCCGAGTGCAGAGCTGTAACCTCCGTCTAGAAGGGTGACGCATGGTTTGGGATAGAGTCCTCCCTCCGTGTTCCCCCAAAACGAACGGGGGGGGGGCCTGGCAGCCCGGGATGAGACCTCCGCAGGTAAGGACTGGCACTTTGCTACCTCTTTGCCCTTTGCAGGGACCTGGGGGAAAGCTGCCTCCAGCAAAAACACCTCCCTTAGAAATCGCATTTTTGCAGGAATCGGAGTCTCTGGGAGTGTGGTTTGCAACAGCTCTGATCTGGGGCTGGGGGCTGGGCGCTGGGTTAGCTGCGGGACCTTGAACCAGCCGCTCGCTGCCCTCATCTGACCGGTTAACGGAGTCCATCCTCCGTCTTCCTCTATTCCTGGTGGGTCTGAACCAGGGCAGGCAGGGCTGGTGCAGACAGAGAGATGTGCAGGGGCAGGTGGTGGAGTACTGGCCGGTTCTGAGTTTGAGCAGCAGGCGTGGCGTGACTGCCTTCAGTGGACGCATGACCTGGAAGTTTGGGGGTGGGGTGGGGGTTAGGGTTAGGGTTAGAGAGAGGCCCCCCTGCAGCTCAGACCCAAGGACACTCAGCTGCCCCTGGCCTGCAGCTCTGCAGGGAGGAGAAGGGGGAATCACATCTGAGAGTCGGGGCTCCCCAGCCTGCGTGCGGGGAGCATAGGACTAACTAGCACAGTAGCTCGGAATTTCTGAAAAGGGTCCCGACCCCCCATTGGCGCTAAGATCCGGGGGGGGAAAAAATACCAGAGGGTCCTGCTGGCTTCTGTGCGCCGAGGAGTCCCTCCGTGTGGGTCACCCTGGTTTTCTCCTTTTTTTTTTTTTTTTAATTTCAGCGCCTCCGGAGACCAGGGAGAAAAGCGGGGGAGCCCCCCCATCGTTTGTATTTCGTTTGAATTCTCAGTTTTTTAAAGAAATCCAAGAAGCCTGGTGCGAACACCTCCCTCTTCCGCTGGGGGCCAGAGCGGGGGGTGCTGGGCTGTCCTCAGCCGGGGTTGGGCTATAAATCAAGGCCAAACAGGAACCAGAAGCCTTGCATCTCCAAAGTAGTCATTAAGCCATTATTAAACATACCGTAACTCCGCTGCCGCCTTATTGGTTCAAACACCACATTGGAGGCATTATGGCCATTAGGGCCCCTAATCACAGGCTGCAGCGGGGCAGCGGCAGCGAGGGGAGCACCTGGGGCTGGGGCTTCCAGCAGAGAGGGAGGCTCGGCTGGCTGGCTCTCCGGGGGAAGTTCCTCTCTCTGGCCTCGCCGCCCCGGGACTCCTCCGTTCTCGGGGACCCGGGGGATCCCGGTACTAGGCAAGCAGCTGGCGTGGTCTTCACGTGGTTTTCCGGTAGTTACTGGGTTGCTATTGTGTGTGGGGATCCGTTTTCCTTCCAGGAGGATGATCGTGTTGATAAAAAGGGTGCCTTCGTCTGTTCGGGGGGACACACGGGAGAAGTGTCCCCCACCAACAGTGCCTGGCTTAAATGCCAAGCATTTTGCCTCCGGTGATAAAGGAGGCCTTCGTTTGTTCGTCATAAAAATGGGCTATGCGTGCCTTAACGGGTTTGGCTCAGTGGATAGAGCGTCGGTCTGTGGACTGAAAGGTCCCAGGTTCTATTCTGGTCAAGGGCATGTACCTTGGTTGCGGGCACATCCCCAGTAGAAGGTGTGCAGGAGGTAGCTCATTGATGTTTCTCTCTTATGGATGTTTCTAACTCTCTGTCTCTCTCCCTTCTTCTCTGTAAAAAACAATCAATAAAATACATATTTTTAAAAATGGGCCATGCCCATGGATGAGGGACATTTGAAAGGCACTTACGTTTCAATGGGTGTGATGAACTGTGTTAACTTAAGAGACGGTTACTGCCGGAACCGGTTTGGCTCAGTGGATAGAGCATCAGCCCGCGGACTGAAAGGTCCCAGGTTCGATTCCGGTCAAGGGCATGTACCTTGGTTGCGGGCACATCTCCAGTGTGCGGCGTGCAGGAGGCGGCTGATTGATGTCTCTCTCATCGATGTTTCTGACTTTCTATCCCTCTCCC
>PVJN01066382.1:0-10013 GCA_004026805.1 Lasiurus borealis
GGCCACCTGCCCACCTGGGCACACGGCTGGACACACCCGCCCACGGGCACCGAGCCAGGAGGATGCCCGCCTGGCCCCGCCGCGGCCTCCCCCTCTCCCGGGCTCACCTCCACGAAGAAATGGGCCCAGATCTGGCTCCAGCGCCTGGACTCGGTGAGGGCCCCGTGCGTGGCCAGGTGGCTGCCCTTGACCGTGAGCGTGTAGTGGCACACACCCAGGACGCCGATGCCCAGGGCAAAGACCAGGCCATTCTCCGATCGCAGGCACAGGAACCCTGGTTGTGGGGGGCGGGGGGCGGGGAGGGAGGAAGGAGCAAGGTTTTTCTCAGCGTTTGGAGATCTGGGCCCAAACCCAGGGGAACCCCAGCCCCCAGTGAGCCCAGCCCTGGGGGCCACCAGAGGCCGCGGTGGGGCGGGTCCCCCTGTGGCCTGAGGGGTTTGGGGACAAAGCAGAGCCCCACTGACTCCTCCAGGGGATCCCTGGGCCGCAGCCAGGCTGGGCGCGGTGGGGTCCAGACCAGGGGAGGTCCAGGGAAACCCCCTCCCTCCTCACCCCATCTCTGCTGGTCCCACCAACTTCCTCCCCTCCCCTGGACGACGGTCCTCCCCCCTCCCAGCCTCCCCACCCTTCCCAGCTGCCCCTCCTCTGTCTGCCCTTCATGCCTGGTCTCTCTCTGCCCCCACCCCACCCTGCACCCCGCGCCCAGGTCCTCTGAGGACACAGAGCAGGACACCCCACACAGACGGTCAGATTGGGGGTCCCCAGCACGCAGCGTCTCTCCAACTCCTCCCGCCACCCTCTTCATCCCCTTTCCTCGCATCCTCCCCCCTGCCGCCCTGTCCCCGTGTCCCTGTTGTGTCCCCGGGTCCCGGGTCCCTCACCGGGCAGCAGGGCGAGGAGGCTGAGCGCCAGGATGCAGCCGTCCACGCCGTGGCGCTCCCACCACGAGCTCGCCCGCACCACGGCCTGGACCCGCGCCTCCAGCTCGCCCAGCAGCGGCTCGGCCCCGCCGCTCCCTCCGGGCGCTCCCCGCGCCGCCGTTTCCATGGGCTCCGGACCGCTGGGGAGACACCGGCGGCGGCGTCCGTCTGCGGCGCCCGGAGAGGCGCAGGGCGCAGGGCGCAGGGCGCGGGCGGGCCGGGGCGGAGTCACGCGCCTGGCACCCGCCCCGGTGATGGTTCGCGCTGGGCACCCCGCGCGCCTCGGGACCAGAACTTCCGCGGGAGGAGCGGGCAGATGCGGGAGGGTGGGGAGGGGACTGGGAGCGAGAGCCCCGCTCCAACCTCCCCAGAGTAGGGGACCAGCGCCGGGGGCGCACGGATAACGCCTCCCCACCCCCCAGGGTCCCTGACCGCCTGACCTCAAACAACTCCGGCCCGCACCTGCTCCGGTTGCAGGATTTCCTTCCACAGCCCGAGTGTCGTTCTTCGTAGCACTTGGCAGACACGTGACCCCTACAGAGTTGGCCCACCAGTCCGGTGATTATTTTTAAATATATTTTTATTGCCGAGACCGGTGTGGCTCAGTGGATAGAGCGTCGGCCTGCGGACTGAAAGGTCCCGGGTTTGAGCATTCCGGTCAAGGGCATGTATCTTGGTTACATACGGGCACATCCCCAGTGAGGGGCGTGCAGGAGGCGGCTGATCGATGTCTCTCTCATCAATGTTTCTAACTCCCTATCCCTCTCCCTTCCTCTCTGTAAAAAATCAATAAATTATATTAAAAAATAAATAAATAATAATGGGGTCTGGGCCCAGCTGGTGGGCATGGCTAAGAGGTTTAGGGTCAACATACGAAACAGGAGTTCACGGCTGGATTCCTGGTCGGGGCACATCCCCAGGTTGCAGGCTCCATCCCCAGTTGGGGGTTGAGGGGGGCAGGAGGCAGCCAGTCAATGCTTCTCTCTCATCATTGATGTCTCTCTCTCCCTCCCTCTCCTTTCCTCTCTGAAATCAATAACAATATCCTTTTCGGGGTGAAATGAGGTCTGGTATGATCAGCACTTTCAGCAGGAGATTTTTGGGAGGGGTGATGAGACCAGTGGAGGGAGGGAGGGAGTTGGGGGGAAACTCCTTCTGTTTGCCTTCATGAATTCTTTTTTTTTTTAAATATATTTTATTGATTTTTTTACAGAGAGGAAAGGAGAGGAATAGAGAGCTAGAAACATCGATCAGCTGCCTCCTGCAAGCCCCCTACTGGGGATGTGGCCGCAACCAAGATACATGCCCTTAATGGGAATCGAACCTGGGACTCTTCAGTCCGCAGGCCGACGTTCTATCCACTGAGCCACACGGTTCCGGCCTTCATGAATTCTAATGAGTTCTTTACAAAAGGGCAGGACTTCTTTGCTGGGTCAGTATTCTAAGGGGCTTACAACCTCAGAGGCCAGTCCTCACCACACACATCCACTCCCTGAAGGCTCCGTGATTTTCAATCCGCGTTCGGCGGTGGGGATTCCCCACAGGTGTGCGGCATCACCCACTTCCATTGGTGGAGGCCCAGCGGGAGGAACTCATCTGCCCAACACGCACCCCACAGCTACTAGATGGAAGAGCCCCAACTCCAGCCCAGGATTCTCTCCCCAACCCCACGACCTTCTGTGTACACCAGAGGTTTCAACATCAAACAACCGGAGGTGCCCTTCCCCCTCCCTATCTCGCCATTGAGCACCTCCCCCCGGGACATAGGAGACTATTCAGGGAAGAGACATATACAGTTTTCTATTTTTCTTTTTTTATTTGTCTTATTTTTTAAAAATATATTTTATTGATTTTTCACAGAGAGGAAGGGAGAGGGATAGAGAGAAACATCGATGAGGGAGAGACATCAATCAGCTGCCTCCTGCACGCCCCCTACTGGGGATGTGCCCACAACCAAGGTACGTGCCCTTGACCGGAATCGAACCTGGGACCCTTCAGTCCGCAGACCAATGCTCTATCCACTGAGCCAAACCGGTTTCAGCAGTTTGTCTTATTTTTAATCTTCTCTCTGGTCCAAACCCGAGACAGGTGAGCCCTCCTCCAGGCCCCAGTGGACCGGGGCCCATGGGCCTTTGATGACTGGGGGTGTGGGAAGTGGGGTGTCCCGTGATGCCAGGTTTGACCTTTCCGGGACCTCCCGAGTTCCCCACCCTGGGGCAGCGATGACTCCTCCTTTTTGTGATTCAGATCTTTATTTGCGGGGGTTCACTGGGGTTAATGATTGTTGTGGTTGGGGTGCGGGTGGGAAGGAGCCCTGCCCTGACCCCAGGGCTTGGAGGGGGGGGATCCTGAGAGTTTGGAGGGAGACCTGGGAGGCTGGGGGGCCCCTCTTCCAGCAGTGCAACCATGTCTGTGCTCGAAGCCTGGCTGGCTGGGTCTTTAACCCTTCCTTGTCTTCCGCCCATCACGCCACCCTCCCCACCCCCACCCTCACCCCAGTCATCAAAGCCTGGCGAGGCCCGGCTCCATGAGGCAAGCGGCGTTATTCACAGGGTGGGGTCCAGGGCGCTGGGGAGAAGCAGCCCAGCCTCTGGCTCAGATCTTGGTCACCTGAGAGTGGGACTGGCACCCCAAGTTCCCCTGGCTCCCGCAGAGCGGGCCCACATGGACAGGTGGCTCGGTCTCACCTCCGAGGACCGGACCCCTTGCCTGCCCCAGCTGCCTGCAGCCTCTATCCGCCCTCCCCGCTGCCAGCCATCCCGCACGGACCAAGCCAGGTGGGTGACGGCCGAGAGGAAGGTCAGGGAGTGAGGGTGGGGGGGAGGGAAGTGGAGGGGGCCAGCCTGGTGCTGCTGGGGACACTGCTGAGGCTCCCAGCGCTGCCAGTCTGTCCCCACCTTCCAGGAAGGGAAACAGAGGCCCAGGCAACCTTTCCGAAAGCACTCAGCAAGGTAGGTCCTTGAACACCCAAGGCCGGGGGTGTCGGGAACCCCGACTCCTGCCGGTGAGGGTCCCCAAGGGGCGCCTGGTTGCTCCCTCTGCGTCCGGTTGTCACCACCGGTCGGTGTGTGCCCGTGACTCTGGATAGGGGTTCGCCTCGAGGGTGTGTTTTGGGCCTGGCGGGGTTGGTGCCAGGGCTGGCAGTGAGAGCCGGGGTTCGCACACAGTGGGGAGGCCGAGAACCGTGTGTAGTGAGAGGCTCTGGACTCAGACACATCCAGGTTCCAGTCCCTGCTGTGTGACCTTCGGCAAGTCACTTGGCCTCGGCGAGCCTCAGTTCCCCGAGAGGGTGATTCGGAGTGGATGAAGCTGATACCGTTACCTTAACAGTTCTCTGGGGAGAGCATTATGATAATTTCTTTTTGGTGTTGCTGTTTTAAATATGTCTTTACTTATTTCTAGAAAGTGAGGAAGGGAGAGGGATAGAGAGATTAAAAAAAAAAATCGATAAGAGAGGAGCATCCCTGATCGGCTGCCTCCTGCACGCCCCTTCCTGGGGATCCAGCCCAAAACCCAGGCCGAGAACGGAATCTTGCCCTCCTGCTTCATAGGCTGACCCTCAACCCCTGAGCCACACCAGCCAGAAAAGATCATTTCTGTAGAATGGACACCACTGGGCCACACAGGGCAAGTGCTGGTGGTAGATACAGTTATCACGAAGGCCAGTTCTTGTGCCATTGTCATTATTATTGTTATGCTGAATATTGACATGGTTTAAATCTGATACCCTGTGGTATCGATAATGATAGATGATGATAGTAAAACGTGGTTTCCATTTCCAGCAGGAAAAGGGCCTGAACATGCTCCCTCTGCCTATTTCCCGCTCCTCCTTGCCCATGTTTTCTGTGTGTGTATATGTGTATGTGTGTGTATGTATATGTATGTGTGTATTGTGAGTGTGTGTATATGTGTGTGTGAGTGTATGTGTGTATATGTGTGTGAGTGTGTGTGTATAGGTGTGTGTGTGTGTGTGTGTGTGTGTGTGTGTAGGGCTGAGGGTCAGGGCCATGGTGACCCCTCCCACAGCTCTGGAGTAGGACCACGCTGTGCAGATGGTGTGGGGAGCACTGAAAGGGGAGTCTGGGAACCACCAGTCTGTCAGTTCTCTCTGCCATGGGCACAGGGATGATGCCCAGGCCTGGCTGATGCCCATGAACCCTCACCTCCAGATTCCCGACCACCAGGTCAGCTGGGCTGTCATCGCCCCCTGCTGGTCAAAGGGAGTGCCTCTAGGGTCAGTGGTTCTCAGCCTTTCTAATGCCGTGCCCATTTAATACAGTTCTTCGTGTTGTGGTGAATCGTAATGTAAATATCTGTGTTTTCTGATGGTCTTAGGCGACCCTGCTAGTGGTTTTCAACCTGCGGGTCACCGCTGTAGAGCCTAAGACCATCCGAAAACAGGTCACGACCCACAGGTTGAGAACCGCTGCAGGTGTTTAGTGGGGGAGGGGCTCTGTCTCAAGAGCCTGCACCTGGGACTGCCTGGGGCTCGGCAGCTGGGTGGGGCTGGGGTCACGGGAACAATGGATCTGTCTCAGGCCCCCAATAAGCATGATCATTACTCACTGCTGTGCGGTAAGTGCTTTGCCCCATTATCACTTCACCCCCTCATGACCTATGGGACTAACACTGTTATTATAATAAATTATGATACCTACTTTACAGACTCAAGACTGAGGGGACTAGGGGGGGGTGACTTATCCAAAGCCACCCAGCTAGAAAGGGGCGGAGATGGTTTTGCTTGCCCAGAGGTGGCTGCCTCCTGGAGCTTGCCGCCCCCCATAAACCCAGGCTCATCTCAGAGGACGTGAGGCAGGCACGTGGGCGCCGGAGGCAGCTGGCACCATGGGAAGCATCGGGAAGCCTGGTACTACTTTGCCCACTTGGCTGCTCTGTGACCCTTGCCCTCTGGCCTCAGTTAACCTCGTCTGTAAAATGAGACCATGAACCAACCAAGTACCTGGAGGCCCTTCCTGCCTCTGACTCATTCATTCCTCGCCTTCATCTCCGTCCTCAGTATAATCCCACTTACGATCCGTCCACAGCGGGCTAAGGCTCCTAACCAGGGTCCCTGGGCCTTTTGGGGCTCCCTGAACGGCCTGGAGCTGTGCCTGAAAGTGCACTTGAGTGCATGCGCGCCCGATGCGCATTCTCCAGGGAAAGTGTCCGTATCATCATCAGCAGATTCTAATCCCCAGCGCCTCAGCACCATTGGTTAGCCTCGCCTTTTAGGATAACCTCCCTAGCCCGGTCTGAGTTTTTAGGGGAAGGAGTGGAGAAAGGGGAGTCTGGTGTCCAATTCTCCCCTTCACTCTGTGTCCCCCAGACTTCCGGAGCCACCAGCTCAGCGCCCTGGGCATCCACCCTCAGCCACACTGACCTCTGGAGACCTCCGCCCCTCTGCTTCCGGTTAGTCTCTGCCTCCACGCTGACGCGCTGATCCTCTCTCTTGTCGCTGCGAATCTTCATCCCCATGCCCTTCCCTGGACCTGCTTCAAGTCCGGCCAGAACAGGCCAGTCTTTCCAGAGGTAGGTGCAATGACCAGGATGGCCAGTAGGGGTCGCTGGGCTGAGGAACCCCGTAGAGCGAGGCAGGCAGAATCTCTCGTCTGGTTGGCCAGCTTGACAGACCTCAGTCCTCACTGTGTCCCGTCTGGCCCTTCCTCTAGGTAAGCCGCCATCTGTAGAGTGGAGGGAAGGGGCCTAGAACCCCTAGATGGTTGCTAGGCAACCTTCCAGCCCTGAGGTCCTGTGAACCTTTCTGCTTGATGCTGGAGGGAGGGGGTTGTCTTGAACTCCCCTTGGCAGAAGCGCTTGGACCAGCATCCGGAGGGAATGGGACAAAGCTCCAGAGCCCTTTCCCAAACTTGAAGGAGAAAACAGAGCTCATTGTCCCATGGCTAAAGGGGGAGCTGGAAGAGAGGAGGGTTCTAAACAGGGCTGCGCCAAGAGCTGCCGGGGGTGGGTCAGGGGGAGGGGGCCTTGATCCAGGGCTGATGGGGCCCAGGTGGTGGTGGATGGCAGTGAGTGGGATTCGGCTTTTGCCCGCGTCTGGAGAAGCCCAGGCAGACGCCGCTGAGAGGGAGGGAAAGCGGGTCCCACCGTCAGCAGCTGCAGGCCCTGGGAACAGGGCTGGGGCCTGGGCTGCCTCCTCCCTCAGCGGCTGGGGGCCGTCTCATCCCAGTTCCGAGCCTTCCCGCTCCGTCAGCTCCAAATTCTGGGCCCCGGGAGCAGGGGAAGGTCCAGGGGGAGGGGCGGCCCTGCAGAGATGCCCCGGGAGGAGTGCCCAGCCGCCCATCCCAAGTCTCCCTGCCAGGAATGGGACCAAGACCCTGTCCCTCTCCTCCCCCACCCCCTTGCCCTCTTCATCCCAAGCCTCTCCCACCCCACGTGACTAAAGAAGAGGACACAGGCATGACATGATGCAGAACATGCTCCGCAGAAGTTATAATGAACCTGCAGAGGGCGCTGTGCGCAGGGTGGAGTCACAGAGCCCGCCCACCCCAGCGCAGGAGGACAGGAGGGGCTGCAGCAGTGCACGGCCAAGAATAGGGGGCGGGGTGGGGGGAGGGCAGCACCTGGGGCTCCGAGGAAATGGAGTCGGCACTTGGGGTGGCCCCAGGCTCAGGCCGAGAATGGAGAGGACTGGGGCGGGGAGTGGGGAGGCTCAGGGTGGCAGTGGCAGCAGCACAGCCCTCCGGGTGGGACCAGGCACTACAGACCGCCTCCATCACACCCCCAGCTCTGGGCATGGCCGGACAGGACCCACACCCAAGCACAGACACCCCAAGGGAGGCCCGAGGCATTCTTTGGGGGTTCTCTTTCCCTGCCCCAGCCCGGGAAGGAGCGGGGGAGGAGGCTGTGGCAGTGCTCCCAGCGGAAGCTGCTTCCAAGCTGAAGGTCGGGGCTGGGGTCCATTGCATGGGGTGTGCTTGTGTCATACATGTGTGTGAGCTCCTGAGTGACCCCCACATCTGTGACTCTCCTGTGTGACTGGAGAGCTCTGAGGACACCTGTCTGAGGACCTTAAGGGGCTGGCCTTTCTCCTGCCAGCTCGAGCTCTCCCTTACCCACTGTTTATGCAGAACAAGCCACATTCCAGCCGCTGCAGGGAAATCCACCAACCAACCCCAACACAGGCACACAGAGCCCTTCGGACAATCAGCAGCTTCGATTATCCACCTCCTCAGGCCGCTCCAGTGTCCGCACTGCGGCTTGCCCACTCGAGGCTGGACTCCCTGCCATGCGGCCTCCACCTGTCTCGGGCCTGGGGCCATAATACTGCAGCCGGTTACTCTAGCACCTTGCGTCGGTTGCCCTGACCCTCTGGAGTCCCTGGCGGGCCAGGCTACAAAGCCAAGGAGCGGGGAGGTGGCGGAGGACAGGGGAGGGAGGGCAGAGCCAGCCTGGGCTCCACCCCAGGGGAAGCTGGGAAGGGCCTCAGTCAGCCCTCCAACACACACACACACACACACACACACTCCAGCCTGGCACTCCAACTCCCCAGCATGGCCGCTGGGAGAAGAAGAGGGGGCTGCTGGGTAGGGGCAGGGGTGAGGACGGAGGTCAGGGGGCATTTGGCTGAAGAGTGGAACCAGGCCCTCTTCTCTGGAGCGTGAGGGGAGCAGCCCAAACTCTCCTCTCCCCAAAAATGCAGGACGTGAGCAAGTGTCGAGCCTGAGCCACGGGATCCCCGGAGGAGGGATGGGGGAGACAGCGGTCCTTGGGACAGGCTGGGCCCACCCCCCACACACACCCACTCCCACCCGCTCTCCTGGGCACTCGGTCTAGCCCCCGGGCCTCCTGCAGATCCACGTGTCCTTCGGGGCCACTCCAATGGGGGTGGCTCCAGGGCTCCAGGACCTTCTGGGTGCCTCCAGGCCACACCCTCGACTTCCAAGACCCTGCCCCTGGGGAGGGGCCTGGGGCTGCAGGGCTGGCGACTGTGGGGACTTGGTGGCCCCACCGAAGGTTGTGGCAACTTGCAATTCACTTTGGTCTGGGAGAGAAGGCCCGTTATCTGTGGAGAAAGAGACAGAAACGACCTCAGGGAAGAGCCTCCGAGACGTGTTAGACCAAGACTATAGCCATTTGGACAACGTGACAGCTTCCCGTTGGGCAGGCTGATGGGCAGGAACGGGGACACTCGCCTAGAGGTGCCCACCCCACACCCCAAACTCTAAACCGGACTGCCTCCCCCCATCCACCCCTGCCCACACATGTAGGGTAAAGGCCAGAGATACCCAAAGGGCTTGTGGTTGGCCAGGAGGGAGGAGTCGGGGCAGGGACGGGCCACGGTTCAGCTGGGGTGACAGCAGCTTTGAGCGCCCCGAGGTTTCTGCCCACCCTGGGAGTCACCCAGCCCCCGGGTGTTAGACTGGGAGCCAGCCCAGCTCTGCCCCCAGCAGCCGCAGGCCCTCGGGGTGAGCGATTCAAACCCTCTGAGCCCCCACTTGCTCGCTAGGAAACGGGGGTGATCTAGCCCTGCGCCGGGGAGCTGGGGGGGGAATTCAATGAAAGAACAAGTGCAAGGAGGCGGGACGTGGGAGGGCTCAAAACATCCCGGCGGCCAGGACTGTGCCCACCCTGTCTGGTCCCCGATCCAGACACCCCTTTCCCCATGTTTTGATTTGCCCAGAACCGAGGCACACTTTTCATTGGCTGTGATAAGTCTGCACCCAACAGGGAGCCTCTTTTTCTGAACTGGAGGGTGAAGAAAACAAGTGGGGCTTCGTGTGATGGGTGGGGACTGGGTTTTCTGAAACGCGGTGTTACCCCTCACTTCCGGGCAAAGCAGATCCCCTCCCCCTTCCCCCGCCTGTCTCTGGCCCATTGCTGGGGGGAGATGGAAAGGGGGGGAACAGGCACTCACAGCTCCGTGTCCTCCAGGGCCGGCGGGCGCTCCAGCGCCTGCCTCCGCCTCCGCACGGCCCCCAAGATCTTCTTGCGGGACCCCAGGGGGACGCTGATGCTGCGGAGGTCGAGGTCCGAGCACAGCGTCAGGGCCTCCAGGTCGATCTTCTCCTGGCGCAGGAGCGGGGCGAAGTCCTCCAGGTGCAGGGAGGCCAGGAAGGTCTCCAGCGGGCTGGTCTC
>PVJN01066383.1:0-10012 GCA_004026805.1 Lasiurus borealis
TGTAGCATGACAGTCTGTTCATTGCTTCTTTGCCTCTGTATCTATTCCCCCCCACCACCCCCTGATTCTTGTCTTTAAAAACATCTTACCTCTCTAGGCTAGAAATAAACTTATAAAAGCAAAAAACGTCTGAGTCCCTTCCTCATACAAGCATTTGAAAGAAACCCCCGAACTTGAAGCATGTCTTTCGGAAACCTGCCGAGCAAATCATGCTCAATGGGGAAGCACTACAGTCCCTTCCATTAGTGTCAGGGCTGAGGCCACGATGCTCGCAGTCTCTGACGGTCATTCTCAGGTTTGTGCCGGGGGTTAGCGGTGGAGTGGACGTGGCCAGCGGAAAGGAAGGCAGCCAGCGGGGCCTCCGCAGCACAGGCCCCGGAGGTGGGGATGAGGACGGAGCCCGGTCTCTCGGGGTTTCCTTCGTCCTAGCGGGCGGGACTGAAAGCCCATTGTTTCTGCTCTTGCTGACCTGGAAACGCTGGGATTAGAGGTCCTGGTGCCTATTGTTTTGAAACAAGAAGAACATTATTTGTGTGTCACGTCCAGCGTCCAGCGGGGAAGGGATTGAGGGCCGTGGGAGCGGCCCCCACAGCGCTTAGCAGTCACACTGACTTGCTGAGTGAGATTGAATGTTTGTTCAGAGGGGCCCCTTCTAGCCGCAGGCCGCCATGGCCGGGGCGGCCCAGACTGGGAAGCCTGCCATGCCCGGTGCTGGTGAAATTCTGCCGCTGCACGGGAGACGTTCTTCCTGCTTCTCCCGTGTTCGCGCCTCCAGAAAGCATGCCACCCCTCTCCGCGGGCTTCCCTCACTAGAATGCTCTTTGCTTCTTCTGCCGGCCAATTCCCAGCCAGCCACCAGCTCTCCTCAGTTGCCCTGAACAGCTTTATTCTCACTCTTTCCCACCGCTTTGTTAGCATCGCAGGCCCAGCCACTCTTTTCTCACCGGAGACCTGGAGCACCCTCCCCTCCGGTCGCTTTCCCAGTCTGGTTTCCTCCATTTCTTCATGCGGCCGGCACTTACCTTCTGAAAACACAGATCTGACGGTCACTCCACTGCCCAAACCCTTCAGCAGCGTCTCATCGGCCTCTTCACTTGCTGGCCGAGCCCTGCAAGTCTGGGCCCTGGCTTCCCGCTCAGAACCTGTGCACCTGGCCCCTGTTTCCCTTCCTCTGTCACCGTTCTGGACAGGTGACCCAGACAAGGTCACCTGCTGTATCCCGGACCTTCCCACAGGCTGCTTCCTGTGGGTGGCCAGCCTATGTTCTCTGCGACCTAAATTACATGCATTCTCTGTCGAGACCGGTTTGGCTTAGTGGATAGAGCATCGGCTTGTGGACTGAAAGGTCCCGGGTTCGATTCCGGTTGGGGGCATGTGCCTTGCTTGCGGGCACATCTCCACTGTGGGATGTGCAGGAGGCAGCTGATCAATGTCTCTCTCTCATCGATGTTTCTGACTTTCTCTCTCCCTTCCTCTCTATAAAAAAATCAATAAAATATATTAAAAAAATTATACACATTCTCTAGGTCTCAGCAATACATACTCTTTCCTCCAAAATGCCTCTCCCAGCCCTGGATTAGGCAAGGCCCCATTTCTGTGTGTTCTTGCTCCAGCAGAACATTTGCAGTTATTTGTCTGCATTCTTCATTGGCCTATACACTCTGGGAACAGGAACCACGTCTGTCTTGTATGAATGATTGGGTGAAAGGAGCAAATGTGGTCCTGCTATGTGCTGTTGCTGTCATCCATTCATTCCTTCCTTCATCTGTCTGAAGAGTGTTTACTGAGCACGTGCTTTCTGCTGGGCACTGTGTTAGGTCTGGGAACGTAGTACTGAAGAAGGCAGCTGAGGGCCTGGCTCCTCCTTTGAGCTTATTGTCAAGTGGAGGAGAGAAAGAGTAAACAGAGAAAGAAATAAATGAATGATAGCACATTCGTAAATACCGTGAAGAAAAACAATAGAAACCTGTGGAATAATTGGGCAGGGAGTCATGTAAACAGGGTGGCCAGGGAAGGCCCATCAAAGAGGGCAAATCCGAGCTAAGACTTAAGTGAGGAGAAGAAGCCAGCCGTACAAAGATGGGAGTGAAAAGGACTGCAGGCAAATGGAGCAGTTCCTGTGGCCTTGGGCAGTCATGATGGAGGAGCAGAGAGAAGGCCGGTGCCATTGGGTGGGTATGAGGCGGGCAGAGGGTGGTGGGAGGTCAGGGAAGGCGCTGTGCTCACGAATAAGCGAAAGGCCAAGGTGTGCCAGGAAAGCAGCCACGGGGGCTTCAGGGAGCGGGTTGGGTATTTGACTTCAGGTTAATATCTTCGATCCATTAGAAAATCACGTGACACTGCTTCGACTAAGGGCAAGAATACGGGCTGATGACATGTCAGGATATATATATATATATATATATATATATATATATATATATATATAGTCAAAGCTGCCAAGGGATGGCTTATGTGTCACAGATCATAAACTTGCATGCAGTTATAGTGTGATCGTACAGTAATTGCAGCCCAAATAATACAGGCATTTTATAATTACTTATTTTTGTGGGCACAGACTTTTATTACTTACAAAAGAGCATCATTGGAGTAGCTGTCATCTCGAAAGACAATATGAGTTTTCCAACATATGACGCTGTGCAGATAATGTTGATGAGCTGTATTTTTAATCATCTTTCACGTGACTCAACTTTTGGGGAAAAACAAAGTGAATCAGTAACGGAGAAATCGTAAGTTATAGGGAGGCTCGGACAAGACAATCCTTGTGGAGGCATTAGCGCTTATAAATGTCCTTACAAGGTCTAAGATGTTCCTGTTGTTGTAACCAACTCTTTGTAACCAAACACTGGTCCTGGCTTAAGATTTGAGACTTAAAAGGTTGGATATCTGGACCCAGAGGAGAAAATATCCAAAGCCAAGCACCCCTTTGCTAACCAACATCTGTGTAAATTTCCTTGAGGAACTTACATGTGTCTGGTACGTTCATCTATCTGTTTCGGGAAACGCTCATTGAGCACCCACTATTTGACAGCTAGCTCATCGGTGGCTCTGGGGAGAAAGCAATGAGCAGGACACACCTTATCTTCATGGACTCTGACACCTAGGGGGATGATGAACATTGAACACGGCAAACATGGAATAATGACCACCTTTGTTTTTGTGACAACGTAACTACATTTCATAGATGTAAGATATTGAAAGCAGATTAATGCTTATATTCTGAATACCTAAAGGGCATACTTTTTTATTCCTTTGAACCAACTTCCCGTTGTGTTCGATGTCCTGTCTCCCTGGAATGCTGCTCGCACAGCCAGTTTCTCAGCTGGAAGGTGCTGGTGAGGGCATTTCCGTGATGGAGCCAGTGAGAGCACAGGCTCTGAAGTCAGACTGTCCAGGTTTGGGTTCCCTTTCGCCTGATTGGTGAGTGTGGTTACTGAGTCTGTGACTCAGTTTCCTCACCTGCAGAATTCGGATGCTAGTAAGTTGCTGTGAAGGTTTAAATGAGATGATACAGGCTGTATGCTCAGTCGGTGCCAGGCACATTGTACGTTCTCACTTAATGTACATGGAGTGTGGGGTGGTTTGGTCTCTCTGCCTGCTCTCTCTCCATTCTGTCTAGTGTGACACAGCCTTCTCCAGTTCAGCTGCACAGCGGTCTCGGGTGATCGGTGGTTTCTGGGATGTGAGAATAGCCATAGGAAACGTGTTTTTGACAGTAGTCTGAGGGTTTGAGAGCCTCTGTGATAGGTCATACTCACCCGTTACTAACTCTCCCAGGAGCTAACAGTCTGTAATGGACTGTCCTTTACGGAGCAGAAGAGGAAAGGAGACAGTATTGTTTCACAACATGCTACCCAGGAATAAAACACTCTTTTTTTCCCCTGATAAACCTTGAGTTAGACAAGCATGTTGTGTGTAAATAAGTTTGCTAACAAAATGAGCACCTGTGAGAGTATCTTTCGAATCTTTCTGACCACAATTAATAAGAAATGTTTCATATCAGACCAAGTTCATGCATGCATGTATACACTAGGAAGTCTGAAAGTGAAGTGTCACAAAACTATGTTATTCTTACTACTGTACACCACGCTTTCTTTTCCATGTTATCCCGTTCCATTCTGTGAAGGGACCAGTTTGAAACATACTGATCTGAGAAATTGATGGTGCTAAACAAGAGTAGGGATGTGAATGAGAAGAATTAAGCTCCACATTTCAAATGTTGTCTTAGTAACCATCACTCTCTTCTACCCAAGAACCACCCCAGACCACAAACTAACAACAAAACTCTTGCTATGTGCCTCTTCCTGTACTTTTGTGAACTTGACCTCCCGTGGGCCTTTGAGAATCTGTAGTCCTTTCCACCCAGCAGTTGGGGGCTGCGTGACATCATCCCTGAGTGAAGTTCATACAGTGCAGCCGGGAGACCTCGCTCCTGCCTCTCGCTTTGTCCACAGTCTCAGCTCAGAGGAGGCAATAATATTCATATCATTTAAATTCATTAGTAGCATCCCTCCCTTCATCTCCTACTTGTCCCACTCCCCCCTCCCCCCAGCTGAGAGAACACTTGACATTGTTTTAGAAACGAATGGCCTCTACAAATATGAAGACTATGGGGCTGTCAGGTTCTGCATTTGTGACCCGTACCTTCTTTTTGAACATCCTCTTCTAGGTTTCTCAGTTGAATGCACTGATCGCACTTCTGCTGGGAGAGCTGCTCCCCGGAGACAGGCAGAAGGTCATGACGATTTGCACCATAGACGTCCACGCCAGGGACGTGGTGGCCAAGCTCATTGCTCAGAAGGCAAGTTGTTCGTAGGGGTTTCATGGATTGTTAGGCGTTTCCTAAAGGTGGTGTTGGTTGTTAAGAGTACTGCTAAGAAAGTCGTTTCTTTTCTCCTCTTCTCCTCCTCCTCCTCCTCCTCCTGCTGCTGCTGCTGCTGCTGCTGCTGCTTCTTCTTCTTCTTCTTCTTCTTCTTCTTCTTCTTCTTCTTCTTCTTCTTCTTCTTCTTCTTCTTCTTTCTCCTCCTCTTCCTCTTCCTCCTCTTCTTCTTCTTCCTCTTCATCCTCTTCATCCTCTTCTTCCTTCCTCCTCCTCCTCCTCCTCTTCCTCCTCCTCATTATTATTATTATTTTAAGTAGTCCTGAGAAGTTGTACTGAACATTGGGTGAGTCTGATCTGAGTTAGCAAATGTATTATCCTCAGGAGAGGTATCCCAAGTGATATCCCCGAAGGGTTTTGGCAAGTCAGGAGCCTCCGATCCAGATCATCCAAAGATTAACCCAGGATGAAGCCTGAGAAGTCACCATGTTCGCCTCTGCCTCCGGCTTCTCTGCACCCAGTCACCCCAGTCCATTGGCTGGTGACAATCCCCCGGGAAGCTTACACAGCCAATAGCGATATGATTTGTGTCATTGAAATCATTTCTGCGTGCCTTTGATTTTCCTTTTGAAGGAAGAGAAATGTTGGTCACCCTTGTCTTTTTCTTTTAAGGTTCAATGACTTTTTTTAAAGCAGTTATTTTCTAAACCTCTGAGAATAGATCATCTATTTATCCCTTTTAAAAAAAATCTGTGTGTCTCTTAGATGTTGGCACTTTTTAATGTGAAATAATTTTCTCCCCCTTTTTCTAAAACATGTTATAAATGTCAGTTATGCTTGTCTCCTGAACAGCATCGGTATATCATGCCCATCACCTGCTTCCTCCAAATCCCTTTTGTTTTTGGGGGGCGTGCTGGTGGTGCTCAAGACAATTCCTTTCACAATTTGAATGCATGTACAGTGAAACGGTTCCTGTGGTTTTCCTAGTTCTTTCCCAAGTTACTAAAATAAAAGTGAATTTTCGTTTTCTTCACAAAGTGCAGACAGTGCTTCTTTGGTGTGAGCCATAAACTTGAAAATACTTCTTGACCAACCCAGGCTCAGGACCATCAGCAAATGACGTTCTCTAATTGCTCAACCGAAACTGATCCTTGCAAAACACCACTTACCTGTATTCTCATTTTGATAATGAACATCGTTAACTACACTTTGAGTATGACTTTGCACCTTCTTACATAATGGGCCTTCGTTCCCCTGGCTGTCAGGACCGCCTTCACTCTGGCCGGAGCAGCATTTCTGCTTTCCCATGCTGCCTAGAGGCCTGGAGTGGTTGGGTTGGTACAGAACACCTGAGCACCTCCCTTGGTCCTCCCCCCCCCCCATCCCCAGCCACTCAGTGCTTGCATATGCAAATTAACCTGCCATCTTTGTTAGGTTAATTTGCATATTTACTCCTGATTGCCTGGTGGGTGTCACAAAGGTATGGTCAATTAGGATGTTACTTTTTTATTAGATGTTTTATCAGCGGTGATTTGCTTGCAGAAGGATAAATTATGATTTAAAATATGTCCATTATTTTGTATGAAAAGAGATACAGACTTTGTCTAATTTCTGATTATCTAATACACATAAGGAGACAATGTTGAAACTTTTGTAGATATCAGACAAGTTAATAGACAATTTTGGTAACATAAAGTGATACCGAAAAGAGCCTAGGGTCACGTGTATTTTGAAAGAGACTGGAATTATATTTTCACACTGGAAGAAGGATGGATAGATCAAGGTAATAAATAATAGCAATGGAAAAAGAGACTGTTATTCGACTTAATAAAAAATGTAGTGGGAATCCTCTGTATTAAAGCAGACTGGTTTTAGAATGGACTGTTGAAAGTATAGTATAGTTTACCTCCGACTTTCAGAAATTATGGGTTATGTGTCGTTTTAGTAGAGACTGTATTTTTTCATCTGATTTTAGAATAAAGTCATAAAAGTCGTCAAATATCCTGGGGTGACTCATAAGAAGGGGAAGAGCATTGCTTGAAAAAATTGATATTGTTTTAAAATAAAAGCCTTCTCAAAATGACAACTTCAATTACATATTTCTTATTAAGTATTCAGCCATCTGCATGCAATTACGGTTTGCAGTAGCATGCAAGAGATTTCCCTTTTGTGAGATTTTTAGAAGTAAAATGGAATCAATAAGGTTGATTAGACTAATAAGCTCAGCTTGATGCCTCAAAGCTATCTGTGTCTCACGTGGAATGACCACGTGTGTTTTTAGGTTGTCAGTCCCCAAGCTTTTGCTTGGCTGTCTCAACTTCGTCACCAGTGGGAGGACCCCCAGAAACACTGTTTTGTTCATATTTGCGATGCCCAGTTCCAGTACTTCTATGAATATTTAGGAAACAGCCCTCGCCTAGTGATCACTCCTCTGACCGACAGGTAACAATACGTTTGAACTGGATGGCGGGGGTGGGGGAATAAACAAGCCATAAAAGTCCCCTAGCCTGGGTGAAAATGTGTAAGGTTGAAAAGGAAGGAATGAGAGAAAGTATTGAACAGATTGGGAAGCAATAGGAAGGCAGTGTGTAAACGAATGAGTTAAGTAACGTAGTGAAGGCTGACTTCAGTTAGAAGCACATTTTCGTGTTTCCGTTTGCATAGTACTTTGAGCCTTACAAAGCGTTTACCTTTGGCTTTCTTAATTTCTTCCGACAATAAACCTCATTTTATGGAGGAGAAAAGGAAGGCATGTTGATGTCAAAAAACTTAATTAAGATTATTTGCTTATTGGCAGTGTCGACAGTAGTCTCTGGTCTTCTGACCCTCCAGTATATGTCTTTCCACCAGATCTGCTGTCTGTATTAAGACGAAAATAATTCCTAAATCTCCCGAAAACCCATGTAAGGCACTTGTTATTTGTGGGGTTTACCTTCTTTTACAAATATTAAATTCTGCCTTTGCATGATTTTTCTCAGTCTAAGAACTGCTGAATCTTTCCTGCAAAAACAATATTATAATCTAAATGTGTTATAGCAACATATTTAAACTGAATTCTTAAAATACATTTTAATCTAATTTGTCTTGGTATATAGTTCCTTTATACTTTGAAGTAGGTATATATTGTTTGCAGACTATGTATTTATATATATTTACACATCTCAGTGTATTCGTGAAGTCAATGTTTAATTCATCAGTCGTCCAATATTTCTATATTTGTTTTATAAACAATAGTTTGAGATGTCATCTGCCATATTAATAGTATTTTTACCTAGAAATATCAGAAAGTCAGTAGCATTACAAATCAGGTGTTATTTGTATGCAAGTCCATAGCTCTTAGGAAATGAGACAAATAAACAGATAAAGCAACACATTTTTCTCTATCGTTCAACAACCAACCTAAAATAAATTGAATGAGATATTATCCTGACTCGTTTTATTGCCACAGACAAATCAAAGGCGTATCAATTTTGTGTGCTCCTACCCCATTAGATGTTGACTTCTTCAACTCTGAAGCAAATTGGATCCCCTCAGTGTTTTGTAGAAATGCCCTGCTGGACAGTAATACGTGTTTTCTGTCGCTTTAAGGTGTTACATTACTCTAACCCAGTCACTTCGCCTGACCATGAGTGGGGCTCCAGCTGGCCCCGCGGGTACCGGGAAAACCGAAACCACCAAAGACCTTGGACGTGCTCTTGGCATGATGGTCTATGTGTTCAACTGCTCGGAGCAGATGGACTACAAAGTAAGTTAGTTACGCCATGATGTGTTCTGACGTTGCTCCTGATTCGAAATCATAGCTCCAGTGCCCCCTGTGTAGAATCCTTCATGCCTCGCTCCATCGTTTTAGTCCATAGGAAATATCTACAAGGGACTGGTGCAGACGGGAGCCTGGGGCTGCTTCGATGAGTTCAACCGGATTTCTGTGGAGGTTCTGTCCGTGGTCGCCGTGCAAGTGAAAATGATACACGATGCCATCAGACACAGGAGAGAGAGGTGAGGGCACGGGGCTTCTGTTCTGTGGTCACATGTAGCAATGCAGTAAACATGGGGTTATACGGTGACCTTCACCTTCACAGTCTGTGTTGCCTCTCCCTGTCTCGTGCAATGGAGCAAACAGGAGAGGTTAGTTACTTCTGAATGATTGTTTAGAATAACCTCCCATATTCTAACTAGTTGTTTTAAAGCATTGAATACAGCAACGGTAGATTATTTGAATCACTGAAAAAATAAACACACTCTGGAATGCTACATCCGGGGATCAGTTCTCAGTCCTGATCTTACTTGGTCCCTCCCTTCTGGGGACACGTTTTCTTCACGTGAGTTTTAGGTTACCAGTCTTCCCACCCTCAGGGCTGTTACTTCTCATGGATAAAATGGGGAAAGTACAGTATTTACCTGGTAGGTTACTGTGGTGATTAAATATAAAGTACTTAGATAAATGCTTACTCAGAATAAATATCAGTGTGAGCTACTTTTTTAATTCAGGGGGCCACTGGCCCCAGTCTTTAGACTTCTCTTTCTCTCTCTATACTTCTTCTCTTGATGATTTCATCCAGTCACATGACCTTCAATACCACCTGTTTGCTGCTGACTACCAACTGCCCAGACCTTGTTTTGGCATCTAGACTTACATAGGCAATGCCTGTATGGGCATCTCAAGACTCCATTTGATGTCTCAGAGCCCTCTCATCTTGAATATATTCAAAGTAGAAATTCTGGTCTTTCCACCAACACCTGCTTTGTTAGTTGCCCCAGCCCAGTAGCTCATAGCCTCATTTTCTTCCAGTGATTTGTACCAAAAACTTTCCGAATACATCCAGAACCTAACCACTTCCCAGCACGATGCCACACCCCAACAGATAAAAGACAACAGGAGTTGTTTCGGTGGCTTAATTTGAGGAACAATTATAGTGCACAGTTGTGGTTTGCGTTATAACATTTTGGTATACAGTTAATAATGTAAACCTCATTTATATGACCGGCCCACTCACCCCCTATTTTGGGGGGTATTTTGCTCAACCAGGAACATTTCAATCTTCCCATCAGGGAAAGATAATCTAGCCCCTTAAATCTATGAACCTAATGTGAAGTTTCTAGTTATTATCATAATTATCATATTTCCACCTTCTAGAACACCTCCCAGTCCCTCCACCATATGGCTCTGAGATACCAGGTTCCTGTGCCTTCCTG
>PVJN01066384.1:0-10042 GCA_004026805.1 Lasiurus borealis
ACAATCTATCCTTTGTTCTGCTTTCATAGTTCTTTCCCAGAATTGTGTGTGTTTGTGTGAATAGTTAAATTTTCAGTGGCTCTCTTAGGATATTTGAAAAGTCTCATTATTTCTCTATAAATTCTCAACCCATCCCCTTTTGCAGTTACTCCTTTCTTCAGCAACACTGAATTGCATATAGTGTTATTGTACATGATTTTATATTTCTTGGACCCTTAAACTTGAATTGTCCATGTTATAACTCAAGTTGTGTCCTATGCTCAGAATGTCCCTTTTTTTACTCTGTTTCTACTCCTCTGAACTTAAAGCCTTGTTAGAATGTCACATCTACTTTGTGGCCTTCCTTGGCTACCCAGTCTGAATTATGTTTCCCTGCTCTGAACTTCTATAGTTCTTTTAGAAGGAGTAAGATTCTACCAGGTGGAAAAGAAAGGTCATCTCAGGCAAAAGGAATGACCTAAAATATAAACAAACAAACAAAAATAATTACTATATAAAATGATTTATTAGATGGTATAAATTTGACCATTTACTATACATTTTTAAATTTATTTTATAGTCAAATATAGTTAACATACTATATTATATTAGTTTCAAGTGTACAGCATAGTATTTTGATGTTCATATACTTTATGATGTGATCATGACAATATGTCTAATATTAATTATGGTAATAGTAATACTAAGAATATATACATAGACCAAGCTTGTATAGAAAAAAAGAATATATAATGAAGACTCAAGTACCCACCATTCATCTTACGAAGTAGCATGTTACCAAATATATTAAAGCTTTTGGATTTTATGGCCTTCTCTTCCCTTCAGAGATAACCACTAGCTTAAATTTGGTGTTTGTAATTCCTTTCCTCATTTTTTTATTATTTATTTATTTAATCCTAACAGAAGGATATTTTCCCATTGATTTTTGGAGAGAGTGAAAGACAAAGAAAAATATTGATGTGAGAGAAACATTCATTGGTTGCCTCTTGCACGAGCCCCGACCAGGGCCTTGGCTAGTGAGGAGCCTGCAACCAAGGTACATGCCCTTGATCTCCTTGACTGCAGTCCAACTTGGAACCTTTGGTCTGCAGGCCGATGCTCTATCCACTGAGCCAAACTGGCAAGAGCAATTCCTTTCTTCTTTTAAAAATATGTTTGTTTCTTACAAATGGTCATCTAAATAATTTGTTGAGATTTTTTTAAAAATATATTTTATTGATTTTTTACAGAGAGGAAGGGAGAGAGATAGAAAGTCAGAAACATTGATGCGAGAGAGACATCAATCAGCCACCTCCTGCACACCCCACAGTGGAGATGTGCCCGCAAGCAAGATACATGCCCCCGACTGGAATCGAACCTGGGACCTTTCAGTCCGCAAGCCAACGCTCTATTCACTGAGCCAAACTGGTCTAGGCAATTTGTTGAGATTTTTGTGTGTTTGGAACTGCATATAGTGTTACATGATTTTATATTTCTACCACTTGTATTATTTTTTAAAATTATGTATAGTTGGTATACAATCTTATATTAGTTTCAGTTGTACCATATAGTGATTTAACATTTATATACCTTACAATATGATCACATCACTAATTCTAGTAATCATATATCACTGTGCAAATTTATCACAATATTATTAACTATATTCCCTTTTACCTTTTCACCCATTCACCCATTCCCCTTCCCTCGGGCAACCATCAGTTTAATTTCTTTTCCTATGAGTCTCTTTTTGTTTTGTTTTATTTATTTGTTTTGGTTTTTGTTAGGGTTCACATATAAGTGATACCATACAATATTTTTTCTTCTCTGTGTGACTCACTTCACTTAAAATACCCTCTCAATCTATCTGTGTTGCTTCAAATGTCAAGAGTTCATTCTTTTCATGGATAAGTAATATTCTAGTGTGTGTGTGTGTGTGTGTGTGTGTGTGTGTGTGTGTGTGTATACAGATATATATATGGTAATATACTTATATTATGTTTTCTCTATCCACTTATCTATTGATGAACACCTAGGTTTTTTCCAAATATCAGCTATTACAAGTAATACTGCAGTGTACTAAGGATGCAAATATCTTTTCAAATCATTTTCTTCTTTTAATAGAGAAAATGGGATTCCTGGGTGGCATGGTAGATCTATTTTTAGATTTTTGAAGAATTTTCATACTGTAAATCTCCATAATGCAAAATTGTACCAATTTGCAGTCCCATCAATGGAGTATACTAAAAGATTTCCTTTTTAGCACATCCACTTGTTTTGTTTTGTTTTTTACTTTTGGATAATAGCCATTCTGATTGATATGAGGTTGAATCTCATTATGGACTTGATTTGTATTCTCCTGATTATTATTGATATTGAACTTTTTTTCTCTATTGGCCATCTGTATATCTTCTTTGCATAAGTTTCTCTCTGTGTCCTCTGTCCATGTTTTTATTGTATTGTTTAATTTTTTGTTATGAGTTGTAAGTGTTTCCTATATATTTTGGATATCAACCCTTGATTGGGTACATCATTTATGAATATATTCTCCCATTCAGTTGGTTGTCTTTTCATTTTTTGATGGTTTCCTTCTCCATAGAGAAGCTTTTAAATTTGATAACATTCCATTTGTTTCCTTTGTTCTGTGGGACAAACCCACAAAAATACTACTAAGTGCATTATTTCCTAAGGTTGTATCTATAAAGGTTATACTTGTAAGATTTTGTCTATGTGGATATGGGTATTTCTACATATATCATATTTTTATTGCTCCCTACTATTCCATTGTGTGAGTAAACTGCAATCTCTATTCGAATTTCTTGCGGATGGATATTGGTATAGATTTGTTTTTTCTCTTCCTCTTTTATTTTTCCATTTAAAAAATACATTTGAATATTCTTATCATGTTTCCTAATACAGAGGTGCAAGAATATCTCTAAGGTGTAAATTTAGGATTTGTAGTGCTTACTCATGAGCTATATATATCTTCAACCTTAATGGATAGTGTTTATATTTTTAATAGATGTGAATATGAACAAAATTGACTCCATCTTTGTATCCCTCCCACTTTCTTTTTGTTCAAGCTTTAGCTCTGACTAACTTAATTGGTCTCAGCCAGCAAAGTCTCATAACTAATGAAGAGCTGTGTTCCGTAATCTTGCACAATGTTAGGAACTAGGATACCTGTCAGTAAACATAAAATGGCATAGCAACAAAGATAAATATCAGATGCTGGCCTTAATAGTAAGCAATTATTTGTCATAAGACTATCAGGAAATATGGCTCCTGGCTCCTATGGCATTCTTTTGTCCCTTTGTCTTATCAATTGTTAGTAGTTTAGCTATATTGTAAAACATTTACTGTAACAATGGTCTAGTAATGAAGATTATCAACACCAACCATCGGAATCTTCTTCCACTCAGACTCCATTCCTGTACAGAGGTATGAGAGTATCTACCCTATAATAACTACCCTTCAATAAATCCTGTTATAGTCTATGGAGTTGCCTTCTTCATATTTTGGTCTCGAGGTATCTTCTTGGTTTGGTGGTCCCATAGCTTCCTTCTGCCAGTAGTCATTTCCCAGAGGGTTTTTGGAATGGAATTGGTCATGATTAAACCTTTGTGTTTAGGAAGCCCCATGGGAAATAAGCTGGAACGGAAGGTTGTAATCAACCTTCAGTAAGTTCGCATTTGGATTTTAGTCTAGAGGCAAAAGGAAGTCATCACTGTGAGACCTTATAGGTTGCTTACCTTCCCTAAATCTTAGTATCCTTTTCAGTAAAATGGGGACATCCTCTTCACAAGATTGTTGTGAAGTCCTGTCATTTAAATACAGGCTATATATATATATATATATATATATATATATATATATATATATATGTGTGTGTGTGTGTGTGTGTGTGTGTGTGTGTGTGTGTGTGTGTGTGTGTGTGTAATCCTAAGCAACGGTTGCAACCAAAACAACCGAAAGGATGACTAAACAGGCTGCATGGGGCAATCAGGCCGGCAGGGGGGTTAGTGAGAGCCAACCAAATGACAGAGCAGCAGACTGCATGGGGCAACCAGGTTGTCAGGGGGAGCAGTTAGGGGTGACCAGGCCGTCAAGGAAGGCAGGGGGGAAGTGAGGGGCAACCGGGCTGGTGAGGGGGGCAGTTAGAGGCGATCAGGCCAGCAGGGTGGTGGCAGTAAAGGGTGACCAGGCTGGTGGGGGTTTAGTTAAGGGCAACCACGCTAGCAGAGGGGGCTGTTGGGGGTGACCAGGCCATCAGGGGGGTGCAGTTAGGGGTAATCAGGCAGGTAGGCAGGTGAGCAGTTAGGAGCCCAAGGTCCCAGATTGTGAGAGAGTTGTCCGACTGTCCCAAGGGGTCACAGATTGGAGAGAGAGTAGGCTGGGCAGAGGGGACTTCCCCTCCCCCCTTCCATGAACAAATTTCATGTACCTAGCCTCTAATATTACTATAAAAAACAATTGTGAAGTAGACATGATGTAAACAGATTTATATTTTAAAAAGCTAATGGCAACAGGGTATAGAATGAGTGCTTTCAGGAAGACAGGAAGTTATTGTGGTCATTTAGATGATGGGAAATCATCATAAAGCTTTTACGACCTATATTTCAAGGATTCTGGACTTGGCACAATTGCAGTTGTCAGGGGGCTAATTCTTTGTTTGGGAGTTGCTGTTGCATGCATTGTATGATAATTTCTGGTCTCTACCCACTTGATGCCAATAGCAGTCCTTCTCTTTGCCAGTTTTGACAATAAAAAAAATGTCTACAGACATTACCAAATGGCACCTGAGGGACAAAAACCACATTTAAAAACCTCTGATCTAATTCAAGTTTGCTTCTCCATGAAGCCTTCTTTGTCTTCTCTAAGAAGACCGAATTTTTCTCTACCTTCTTAGTTTTGTAATTATTAGTTGTCTGCTTCTATATAAGTCTGTACATTCTCACAAATCACACTGATTACTTTTTTTACTGCATGCAGAACATAGGTAGACCTAATGTAGATATTAAATATGTGAATTATCAAATAAATGATAAAACAATTATTACTGAGCATATATTTTGTCTTAGGAACTGTATCAAGTAGGAAGCTACCATGTTGAGCAGAAAAACATGGTCCCTGGTCTTGTAGAACTTATAATGTATTGGAAGGAAAGCAATAGGCATGTAAACAATAAATTAACAAAATAGCTCCAAATAAGATAAATGCCATGACGGAAATTCAAATGGTGCTTTGCTAGAAAATAATGGGGTCCTTCACTTTAGATTAATTTTTCAGGAAAAACAGTGACGTTTAATCTGAGACATGCAGGTTAAGATAAGAAATAAGTTATGGGAAGAATCAGGTAGAAGATCTCTACAGGCAAGAAACCAACAGGAATAAAATCCTAAAATTAGAAAAGAGATTGTGATATCTCAGAAACAGAGGGAAAGATAATGCAACCAGAGCCAAATGAGCAGTAAGAACAGCACATTAGGGAGATGAGGAGCTAGGCAAATTTGAGATTGTACAGGCCATTGGCCAAAGTAAATAATTTGTGTTTAATTATAAATATAACACAAATCTGTTGGATGGTTGCTAAAAAGACACATGACCTAATTTTATTTAGACCTTTGGCCTTATACAATCTGTTACCTCTGAGCCTTGGATACAGAGTTATCATAAAGATGAAATTAATATGTATAAAACATTTAAACAGTGGTTGGTATATGCATGTATTCTATGTGATGATGATGATGATGATGTTTTTTTAATGAAGGCAATTTGGCTGTGTATAAAGAATAAATTGAAAGGGGGTTATGGCTTAAGAGTGATAGTAGGACAATTACTTATGATTTCAAAAGTTAAGTGAGAGACCTTGGTGGCCTGACCTAAGGATGATAATAGAGGTGGGGAGAATGTCCTACTGGTTTGTGATGATCAGAAGATTGATCTTTAAGAATAGATGATGAATTTCATGCGACAGTTGAGAGAAATGGAAAAAATTCCCACGTTTTTGGCATCATCAATTGGGGGGATGGTGGTGTAATTTACTATAATAGAACAGACTGCAGGTAAGGATTAGGTTTGGGTGGGAAAATCAAGAATTATATCTTGAATGAATAAAAGCAAGTAAGAAAGCATGCAATCCTGTATAATGAAGATAATACAGGCATTGATACAGGATTTTATGAATAGAATTGATAACATGTGACTGATTAGATATGGCTAGATAAAAGGATGTTAAAAATGTTGTGTAGGTTTGCTGGGAGTGGGAGGCTCTAATTATAGGAATCCAAAGCAGAGGAGATGTGGGTGTGAGGACAAAATACTGAGTTTGTTTTTGGACAAATGAGTAATAATGACTGATGAAAGGTTAGAAGTTTGGGTCCAGAGGTAGATTGAGATGGGAGATAAATATTTAAGAGTTAACCTCATATAGGCAAAGCATAATGGGTTGGAAATTAAATTATAACACATCAAATTTAAATGGTTTCATGAAAGAAAGGAAAATAAGTAAAGGAGATAAAAGTATTCCATGTGATAGAAGCATATTTGAAGAGAATAATACCAAAGAAATGAAAAGCAGAGAGAGTTCAGAGAAAAGTGTACTAATCATGTAAAATTTTAATGAGAAATTGAAGAAAAATATTAAACAACTAAAGCTTAATACTTTTCTGTAAAATTGTGGGCAAGAAGCTAACAGATATTTTGAAAAGTAAATGAATGAATAGAAGGCAAGGAAATGGAAACTTTAAGTAGACACTACCCTTTATTTTTAATTTTTATTGAATTTATTGGGGTGACATTAGTTAATAAAATTATATAGGCTTAAAATGTACAATTCTATAATACATGATCTGTATATTGCATTGTATATTCACCACCCAAAGTCAAGTCTCCTTCCATCATCATTTATCACCCCTTTACCCTCCTTTACCCCACATCCTCTGTAGACACTGCCCTTTAAAGGAGCTTGGCAAGATGAAAGGCAGGGGAACGTTGGAGGAATAATTTACAAGAGAAAGATAATACATGTTTGTGGGTTGAGGGAAAAACATCCTGTTGTGCTGAGAATGCTATAAGGAAACCTGATAAGGCAATGCATTGCAAATGTGGGAATAATAGAATAAAGAGAATGGGTGGGAGATTAGCCTTGGAGAAATGTAGTCATCTTTCTCCTGAGGCAAATGGGAAAAGGATAGGTCAGCTGAAGTTGGAGACATGTTTTGAAGAGGAAAGAAAGAATTGTAAGTGAAGTTAATGACCTTTTTCTGTAAAGAGGATAATATTATTTTTCATTTAATAAATAATCATTTGCATCTGGTTTTTGTCAAGACATTCTGTTGGGGTCATTCTTAGTAAATCTGCCATATGTACAGAACTGAGGCACAAGGAATTTAAATGACCCTAGATCATAGAAATAGTAGGTAGAAGAACTGGAATTTAAAATATATGTGCCTGAATCTGGAGCCTAGTTTCTTAAATATAAGTTATGCCTCCACATGACAATAGCTGACCTTTATCAATTAGGTTTGGAATTTTGCAAAGAGAATAACAGAAGCTCAAGGTTATGTGGTACTAAAGATGAGATCATATCTGATATTCCAGCATTGAATTTGGGTTAGAATAAAGAGAGAGCCAAGCTAAAAGGGAATATTCAGCCAGAAGAAGGCAGGAAGGGGGATAGAGAGAAGGTAATCTGATCAGAAAGGGGACTTTAGGTTTTGCATCTTGGGCCTGGAGGATTTCTATGTAAAGATGAGGGCTAGCAAGTGGCTTTATTGTATAGGTTGCTCAGATAGACAATTTCACAAAGAAGACTTTTAGGAGCATTCAAAGAACACATAAATAGGTGTAAAACAGTGCAGGACAAACAACCCCACATACCTTCATAAAATTCAGAGCCATCTGTTTTAAACACTTGTCAAAGATAGATTAAAGTATGTGGATTGAATTTTTATTCAAGAAGGCAAAATGTGTGTGTGTGTTTAGAATATTTAATCCTGGACATGGGCAAACCATATAACATACAAAGGGTAAATTCTCAATCATTCAGAAATCTTGACCATATTGAATAACTCATTCTCTGTAATACCAGCTTACTGATGTCACCTCATTTAACATTATTCTCTTTATCTTTATGCTCATTAAAGTGCTGGCCCCATTGTTTAACTGATCCTTTTGTTACACACGGCCAAGTTGGCTACGCATCTGTCAGGTATAGTGCCAATAGGTGCAGGCGTCCTGATTCCCAAGAACCTTCTCTGTTCTTTGGTGATATCTCAATTTAGCTTCCCTTCTACCAAGTTTGTTAAGTTCTTCCCTCCTTCAGCTACTGTCTCAGGAAATTCCCACCCGCATTCCACCCCGCTGTTTCTTTCCCATGTGGATATTTTTAATAGCTCTAAGTATATCTTCTGCCATCTATTTTCTGTCTTCTGGCTACAAGTAAAATTTCTCCAGTAATAAGAGCAATAACAAATCTATGGTAGTTTTCAAAATGCTTCCATAAGCACATTTTTCTCTTCACTCCAATGTGAGAACGCTGGAATTATTTTTAATTTGATGAGAGAAGACAAATGGCTTGTCTAAAGTTGTTTCTTCTGGTAAGTAAATGTGACAAATGTGAGAACCTAGGTCCGCTAAAGTCAGATCTCATCCCCAAGAGTTTCATCCTTTAAAGAAATATGGATTATTTGACTTGGAAGAAAAATATTTCAGGCATCATCAATTGCAACTTTCCATTTATTGCTATTATCCCATCCTCAATATCCTTGTAGAGATTGGCAATATATCACCTCTTGAGGCAGGCTGGTTCATCTTGGATTATTTGCTTTTCCTTATAATGAGCTAGAATTGATCTCCTCATAATTTTTATCCAAGGGTCCCAGTTCATCTTCTATAGCTACATACGCTGAAGGAATGAGAACCTACTCTCCCTAGATAACCTTTTAGTACTTTTCATACTCTGGTCAGTGTAACTTTTTTCCTATTATTTTATAGGACATGTTTTTCAAGGTTTTTGTGGAAATAACTCTCCTCTAAATATCAGCTTCTTAAAGAAACTGGCATTTAAACTAAATTGTATTAATCATATCTGTAAAGCATGGAATCTAACATTGAGCACAATATTTTATTATTTTATTATCATTTTTACTGATGGATATTTATTTATTTATTTATTTATTTATTTATTTATTGTTAATTCTCCCCTGAAGAGAGACACATCAATTGGTTGCCTTCTGCATGAGTTCCTACCAGGGTCCGGGCTGGAGAGGAGCCTGCAACCAAGGTACTTGCCCTTGACTAGAATCAAACTCAGGACCCTTTCGTCTGCAGGCCAATGCTCTATCCACTGAGCCAAACAGATGGGAGTGTAATTGATTTTTTTTTAAATAAATTATCTTTATTTTTGAAAGTATTACAGATGTCCTCTCTCTTTTTCTGATTGATTGATTTTAGAGAGAGAAGTGAGAACAATGTCAATTTTTTGTTTCACTCATTTATCCATTCATTTGCTTCTTATATGTGCCCAGACCAGAGATTGAGCCTGCAACCTGGGGATAGCAGGACAATACTCTAACCAACTGAGCTAACTGGCCAGGGATCAAGCATAGTACTTTATTTATTTTTATGTTTATTTTATGTTTATTTTATTTTGTTTAAAGTATTACATGTAGTAGTACGTATATCTCCTTCCCCCCTCCCATTGACCTTCCCCCAGCTTCCTCCACCCCCTGTTGCATGCCCTCATCTCCCCCAGCCACCCCCCACCCCACCGTCCCCCAGTGTCTCGTAAGCATAGTACTTTAGATGAGTTCTGTTCAGTGGATTGGATCATAGCACAGCTATCACCTCCTTTGTTCCAATGCTTTGCAACTATGAATAGTCCCGAGGTCATATGGACTTTTGGGAATAGACACTAGTGATTTTATGTTGAGCTTAGAATCAATTAGAAATTTAGATGAATAAATTTCTTATGAGAATCCTATAGCCATATTACCTCTAAACCCGTAGAACTGATAAAGCCCATCAAGAATTTTGTAGCAGAAATTACTGAACTAGTAAG
>PVJN01066385.1:0-10012 GCA_004026805.1 Lasiurus borealis
GGAGGTGGAGGGCAGGGGGTGTCACCTGTGTGCGGAGTCTTCTCACCCCACCCAGCCACCCTCTCATGTTCCCGCAGTTATCGCTGAAGACGCTCCGGTGAGAAGACGGCGGAAGCCACCGTCCGCCGAACCCTGGGGGTCCCCACTGTGGACGGGCAGCCCGGCAGGCCGCTTCCGACCTCCCCGCACCCCGTGGCAGCGCGGCTGACACCCGGGCTCTGCGCGGAGCCGCTATTTATTGTAAATACGTGGTTTGCACAGGCTTTACATCGGTGTCCTGGTCGACTTTTATTTTGTACAAAAAAAGCCACCCTCCCCGTTTCTCCCTTGCATCTTGGCGTGGCCCTGCCGGTGCAGAGGGAGCCCCTTTCACTGTCCCCCACGTCCCGTGAGGCAGACACCGTGCAGGCTGGCCCTTCCCGCACGGACCCCTGTTTAGAAGATTCCTTGGTTTGCCAGGTGCCCCCAAGGTCACGGTATCCCATGGTGGCTGCTGATGGGCGTGATTTTATATCCTCAGCACACGGACTGCAGAATCCAACCGAACAATGCCTTAGACATGACACGGCTCAGAGAGACCCCAGGCCCCTCCCCCAGACGCCGCCACTCGGCCTCCAGCGGACGGACGGGACACTGTGTCCCGCCTCCACCCGGCAGTACAGGGATTTTTATTTTATTTTCTGCCTAATGTAAATAGAAGGCACGGTCCAGGCAGGCGCGGGCTTGGCCCCTTTTGTAAATGGATGTTCCTACAAGTGGCCAATGCTCTGCTTACAGCGCCCCTCCGGCCCAAGACCCCGAGACGTCGCTCCTGTCCCCTCCAAGCCACCAGCCCCTCCCTGGCAGCCAGGCTGAGGTGGGGTGAGCTTTAGGAGACAGGGGTGTTTGCCTGCAAGTTAGAAACCCGCATCACGCTCGTTTTTAGAGCAAATTACTAGTTCTGTCTCAGCGGCCTTTGTTTTCTCTCCCAAGCGCAGGCTTTCTAGGGCCAGAAAAGGTGGGGGCCGGATGTATGAGGAATAACTGCCTTGAATATCTGGTTCCGCACCCCCAGCCCTAGGACAGCCTGTCAGGCAAAACCCCGCTCCCTCTGAGCCACAGAACAGAACCGGCCTGCGGTCTGGTGGCCGGCACCTCTCTGGGGGTCAGCACCCCTGGATAAGGAGCAGGGCCAGGGTACCCGGGGGTCCAGCTGGCAAGGGAAGGGTGTGTGTGTGTGTGTGTGTGTGTGTGTGTGTGTGTGTGCGCGCGCTTGCCGCCTGACTCTGTGTGTCCCTGTCCTCGGAGAGGCGGTGGCAGAGGAAGGGGAGAAGATGGGAGGAAATGGGCTGATCCCTGCTCTGTTATCCCAACAGCTGCAGCTGCAGGGAAACGGGGAAGGAGAGGCTGGCGGGCGGCGAAAGGTTTCCTTTGGAACCGGCCTCCCCTGGGCTCCCACCTCGAGGAGACCATGGCCCCACCAAGGCGGCCGGATAGGCGGGTTTTGCCAGCACGTGACCGCCCGCGTGGAGCAGGGGTCCAGAGTCTCCGAGGACCCTCCCCTCCCCCACTGTGCTTTCCTCCTCGACCAGTGGAGAGGTCAGGTTCCCTGCTCCGGGGCCTAAAGCCCAGAAACGGTAACAGAAATCGGTGGAGAAGGAGTTAGGTTTCAGGTGTTCTGGAAAGCTTCCGGAAGGTCAGAGTTGCTTTAGTACAACAGTAGCCACACCACCTCCCTCCCAGTGTAGGACATAATTACAAAGGATTTAATATGGCGGTGGGTAAGAAGGCCCTCCAGACAAAGGCAGTCCTGCCTGCGGGCACCGCCTGCCCATAAGGTGTTAGTGCGGGCTGGGTCCACAGGCCGGGCTGGAAATGACCAAGTGATAGGAGGACAGACAGAAGGGATCAGCAGAAACCACGCATCGCAGTTAGGGGGGGTCTCAGGAATTGGCATCACGTCGCTTCTCAAGATCAATCACTGCCTTTGGGCCCCTTGGACTCTCAGGCCAGAGGAGAACCCCTGAGCACCCCCAGACAGAGGTCCCCCATCCCCAGAGGAGAGTCCTACAACAGGCCTATGTCTGTGCTCCTCGGCGTTTCCCACACGTTTTGTATTTAAAAATACAAACATGAATTAACCTCTGCACGTTAATTCTCCGCACCTAAAACCCTCTGATGAACAGACGTGCCTCTGGCCACCCCCTGTGGCACCTCACGTGGTCCCCAGGACTGAGCTCAGGGTCAGGAGGGCTTCCGACAGGATGGGGCGGCTCTGGCACTCAGGCAGGCCCCCCGCTGCTGGAACGAACGCCCTGTTAGAACCGGGCCCTGCTTTACTGAGCGGACGCTTCTGACCAAACACAGCACAGTCTCCTCTCCTGTTTCCCGGTATTTGTGAGCTCACCACGTAAATGGGTATTTGGAGGAGCCAACCCAGGGGAAAACTTTCCCAAATTCTTTTTTTTTTTTTTTTTAGTTTTATTAATATGGGTAGCCCGGCCACATGGCTCCATGGTTGAGCGTTGAACTATGAGCCAGGAGGTCACAGTTCGATTCCCGGTCAGGGCACATTCGCGGGTTGTGGGCTCAGTCCCCGGTGTGGGACATGCAGGAGGCAGCCGATCAATGATTCTCTCTCATCATGGATGTTTCTGTCTCTCTGAAATCAATAAAACATTTAAAATTGTGTGTGTGTGTATGTTTATGTAGAGTATGTGTAGAGAATTCCTCTAACTTCTGTTTAAAAGGAACAACTTTCAACCTAAAGTAAACATTAGCACCCCCAAATGCAGCAAACTCCTCCAAAAACCTCCCTGTGGAGCAGCAATTCACCCCAACCGCCATGCCAGCCAGTGTTTGCAGGTGAATCCAAAACGTGGAAAAGGAAGAGGAGGTTTACCCCCTGGGCGCTGGCTCAGGGGCGAACATAATCTGCACCTGTTCTGCCTCTCCCACGTTGAGGGAAGTAGATTACTTCGCCAGCCCGTGCCTCAGTTTCCTCACCTGTAAAACGGACACATCCATAGGTACCTGAGCATGAAGTGGTGATGGCTCTGACCTTTTGACATTCCCACAGGAAAATACAAGGGTTCCACTTCCTCCAGCCCCCACTCCACACCTGACAGTTCGGGTTTTTGCCTGTAGCCTCCGGACGGGTGTGAGGGGGTATCTCCTTGTGGCTTTGTATTTACGGCACTTTTAGAGAGTGAACTTATCCTCAGGATGGTGCAAAAACAGAGGGAGCGGCTGGAAGATTCAAGCCAGAGAAACGTACCTCCTTTTGCATGTTTGCTATGTCGTGACCGAGGCCCACATTTATTTATTCACGAGACGCAAGGTAGGAAAGGCCACCGGCCATCGGTTTCAGGGTTTTTATTATTATTATTAATTATTATTATTATTATTGTATGCTTGATGTACTCAGGGACACTCCCAAGGGCAAGCACTGGGTGGGGAGGTTGGTTTGTGGGTATTTGTACAAAAGGCCGTTAAGACGACACGGTCAGCTCCCCCTGCAGGACACAGATTCCCTGGTTTGGGACTCGCTGCCCACAGCATTGTCTGCTCGCACACCGAACTCCCCACCACACGACCGCCAACAGGCGTGTGTTCATGCCCACGAGACGTCTGCACGTGACGGTTTGGGGGGTTGCACACAAACCACCGGAGCGGGGCTGGGACGCAGGGCTGTGGGGTGAGGTGCCGGAAGCACGGGGTATCCTGACACAGTGTGGGCCCGGGACCCCCACTCTGCTCCCTTCCGACGGGAAGGAATGGCCCGGTCAGCTCCCCAGTGGAGAGGCAGCTAGTGGCTCCAGAGCGCCCACGCCAGCTCCCCCTGGGGTGACATCAGTGAGGGAGCCAAGTCGTTGGCCTGGTTAATCGTTATTTTTACACCCGCTCAGCCACCCAGCAGTGAAGGAACCCGCGGCTACAATCTCACAGGCACCCGCCTGCTCTGCTAGCTTGTCAGGCAGACTTTCTAACGGTAACACCGTGTCTCCGGTCGGTGGTCGGCAAACTGCGGCCCGAGAGCCACATGCGAGTCGCGGTTTGCCGCTCGGTTGACTGATGGGTCTGCCGACCCCCGTCTTAGGTTCCTGGGCACAAAAGAATCGCCATCATTGCAAGTCTGTCCTTATTCTACCGAACGTTCCAGACCTCCTCCCGCAGTGCTTGTCCAGGTGCCTTCCTGGGGGTTCAGCCACCCTCCCTCGGGGTGCCAGGGCGTCTTCCCCTAAAGCAGTGGTTCTCAACCTTCCTAAGGCCTCGGACCCTTGCAGTTCCTCATGGGGTGGTGACCCCCAACCATGACATTTTGCTACCGTTACGCATCGTGATGTAAATATCTGCATTTTCCGATGGTCCTAGGCGACCCCTGTGAAAGGTTCGTTCGACCCCCCCAAAGGGGTCGTGACCCACAGGTTGAGAACCGCTGCTCTGTGGCAAAGCCCTCTCCTCGACAAGACGGACTGTGAGGTGGGAGCGGGGAGATGCTATCCTCGTGGCCATGTCTTCCGTCTGCCCAGCACCCCCACCCCGAGGGTTAGTGGGTACACAGGCAGGTGTTATACTCTGACCCTTACGCCTGATTTACAGTTCATCTCGAATATTCGTTTCCTCCGTGTTGCCTGTAGGAAAGCAATCCCCTGGTCAAGGAGCTATCCACGTAATGATACGCACTTTTCAAAAGCCCGGTCTGTGTGGAGCGTTTAAAACACAAGCAGTGCTCCCTGCAACAGCCTGCTCCAACCCAGCACCATGCTTCTGGCTGCTCGGCGAAGGGAATAAAGGTTCCCGGAAGTGAACACGGCACTTCCGCAGGTTCTTGGCTCTCCCCTTGCCCTTCCCTGCGATGCCCACTGTTCGAGGACTCTGCCCACCGCTGGTCTTGGGTCAGACGGTACACATACCACCTCTGGGCCTGAGGGAAGCATCCCAGCTCCAGCTGACCCTCTGCCAGGCTGCGCCTCGGAGGGCTGCCTCGCCCTCTGGTGGTCACCCAGGGGCATCGCAACGGTGAGGAGCAGTGTGAGCCCAGACACGCTCCACCGGGGTGGCCCTTCTCTGAGGTGCCGGGCTCCGGCCAGTGCCCCCTCCCAGAAGCACCCATTGTGTGTCCCCAGGCACCACGGCTGGGCACCGGCATCAGGCTGGCTGGGTCAGCCGTGCCCTCTGGCCCGTGATAATGAAAGCAGGCCTCGGGGTCATCTGTTCGCACTCGACTCCTTTGGGTAAAAGCCTGGATCGTCACAGGTTTCATTCATCACAGGTGGAGGGAGACCTTGGTGTGCAACTCGGGGTTTTAAAGAACCCCTCTGTGGGTGGGCTTTGGGGGGATTCATTCTGGAACCCCATCCTGGCCCCCTGGCAGACACTGAGAATGGCACCCACTCTGGGGGGATCTGCAGTGCAGGCCCGAACTGGGGTGGAAGCCTGGGATGCTGCTAACTGTGCCAGCCCCACAGTCCTCCTCGCTGCCACTGCCTGTGGTCGGTCCTTTTCCCACAAACCTGCTCATGGCAAAGAGCTCATGGCGCTCCTCAAGGGCAGTTGTAGGAAAAAAGGTTTGTTCTGATAAAACCTGTGACCCTCGGGCCACGTCTGCGTCTGGGACCCGTGTCCCTTCCAGCTCTCGTGGCCTCACACGTTGCTTCTGGAGAGACAGGAGGCGCAATTAGCTGCTGTTCTCTGCTAGCTGTCTATCTCCGCCCCTTTCCTTTTTTACTTTTAATTTATTCAGACAGGAAGGGAGGGAGGGAGAGAGAGAAATATCAGTGATGATGGATCGGTGGCCTCCTGCATGCTCCACTCTGGGGACTGAGCCTGCAACTGGGCATGTGTCCTGACTGGGAATCGAACCATGACCTCCTGGTTCTTAGGTCGACCCTCAATCTCTGAGCCACGCCGGTCGGGCCATCTCCTCCCCCTTCTACTCTGAGCGTGGCTGAGTGTCAGAGGCTGGAGGTAAGCCCCCCCCCCCACCTCCACCTGCCCACATCAGCCCCCAGTCTCAAGGCGGCTGCTGGGATATGCATGGGTGTAGGGATGGCGGACAGCCGGAGAGCCAGCTGCTCCCTGCCCGGCTCCGGGGGAGGTAAGGAGGCTGCGCGGGGCGGGCAGGCTGGCCTGGGACCCTGGCATGAAATGCTTCCACATCCATCTGTCGCCGTCCTGCCCTCGGTGCTCCCAGCGCCGGCCCATCTGGTCCTCCTCGCCTGTCCCGGCGGTGAGTCAAACCCTTCAGGCGAACACCGCGTGGGGGACAAATCGGTCTAATTAAAGTCTCTGCCGAGACCACGTGTGGCTGCTCGGATTCCAGCTCCTTTACCTGGGATCCAAACAGCCAAAAATTTCCCCCTCTTTCCAACCCTTTTACTGAGAGCTCGGCGGCTGGCGGCGGGGAACGGTGCCACGGGGCCCTTTGCCAGTAATTCACCAGCACCTGGTGCCCTCAGCTCAGCGGCCGGGATCCTTCTGCACCAGGCGCAGCCGGGGAGGGGGCGCTGTGGAGCAGGGAGCCCCAGGCAGGGGTGCAGAGCAGCCGCAGGTGGCGGCCACGCAGGGATGCAGGGCAGGTGGGCTGCCTCGATGCGCTGCAGTGGGCGGGTCGGGCTCCGCAGCCGGCGGCCCTCCCTCCCGCACACACGTGGAAGCAGTTGGTGGAAGCAGTTGGTAGCCCGCCGCTCGCCAGCACAGCACAGAAGACGGTTGGTGAGGGTCTCGGCACAGGACGGAGCTGGGACTGGACGGGACCCCTGCGCTGCCCTCCAGACGAGACCCTCGGAAGCCACAGCCGGAGGCCGTCTGCCCACAGACCAGCACCAGCCCCCAGGAGGCCGGGACGCCTCTTCCTCGAGGGCCAGTGAGCCCCTGGGCCTCTGGGAGACGGAAGACGCCGACTCCCCCGGAGGAGGAAGCCCGGGGGGAGGTCTCGCCTCGGCCGCTGGGCCCGGTGGAGCGGCTTTCCGGCTGGTGAGCGCACCCCTCCCGGGAGGCCCGGCGTCCATCGTCACGGAGACACAGCAGCGGCTTGAAATCCACGGTTAGTCACACGGGGAGAACGGGTGCACGGGGTGTGTGTCACACACGGAGGAAGGGGACCAGGTGGCAGAGGGGGCGCGTCGAGGTGCCGGCGGAACACAGGTGTCCATCGGTCTGTCCGTCGGTCTGTCTGACAACGGATAGGGGACCGCCGGCCGCCGCGCAGGGCCTCTCGCCTCCTCCCGCGGAGAGGGTGGCTGTGCTGGTCAGTTAGTCGTTGGCAGGAAACGAGTCTCCACACGAGGGGGCGGGCGGCGGCTTCACTTAAAGAACTTGATCTCCGTGTCCACGCAGTCGTAGAAGAGGTCCGCCACCTCGGCGGGGTCGGGGGGCGCGGGGCCGGCCAGGATCTCCTCCATGGCCTCCAGGCCCTGCTTCTCCAGCTCCAGCATCGTCCTCCGCAGCCGGCGGCCCTGCTCCTGGAAGCACCAGCCAGGGAGGGGGGAGAGAGAGGGAATGGGGGTCATTGCCACGAACCCCTGAAAGCCTCCTGGGGGCGGGGACCCTGTTCAGTGCTTCCTACGTGGCCGCCAGGGGGTTCCTGCCAGATGCCAACGTGGATGTACCTGCTGGTTCCCGCTGCCTTCGGGGGACATCCTGAGAGGCGCCCCCCGAAGGCCGGTGGAACACACCAGGCTCTTATGCGGCCTCTAGCCACGCCCCTTCCCCTCAGCCCCACGGCATCAGCTGCCTCCCTCCAGCCCGTTCTCCCTACGCCCAGGCCAGGTGCCACCCCGACCCGGCCAGCTGCACCCCCCCCCCCGCACCCCGCTCCTCTGGGCTCCCCGTGCAGGTTCTTGCCTCTGCGTGGATGCTCCCTGTCACGTCTGCCTTCTTCATGCCTGTGTCCCCGTTAGACCCGGGGCTCCCGGGGAGCGAGGACGGGGTGTGGCACGACAAGTCCCCGAGGGAGACGCTGCTGGCACCGCCCTGCCTCAAGCCAGCGGCCATTTCCGCTTGTCAAAGCCCACCCCATCCCCCACCCATCTCATCTGGAGTTCGGGGGAGACGCGCTCAGCCCCCACGGCCCTTCCTGCCTCTGCCTCCTGTTGCCTGAGCCACACTCCTCGCTCGGAAAGGGGCGGTTTTCCCTGGGGTCACTGTCCCCGCCTGGAAAATACACGCTGCTGGAGCGGCGGGAACAGCTCCCTGAGTCCCTCCCCCAGCCCCCCTATCAGCAGTGGTGGTGCAGGCTCTGGGGAGCAGGCGGGGGACAGCCGGTGGCGGCGTGGGGAGCAAGCGCTGGGCCTCCGGAGCCTGCCCGGCTCAGAGGTGCCGTCGAAACCCAGGGCTGCCCCCAGACCCCTTCTCCGTGTCCCCATGTGCGGTCCCCTGCCCGGGGCCCGGCCCACACAGAACTCGTGCTCGGTTCACCTCCAAGAGGCCCTTTCTTCCCGAGAAACGGGACCTGCTGCCGCTGTTCACCGAATGCCTGGGGGTGGCTGCCCATCTGACGTGCCCCGTCCCGCCTCCTCCCTCCCCCGGGAACAGCTGGGGGCAGGGGGTACAGGAATGCCCACGCTGCCGGGGCGGCTGGGAGCGGCCTGGTCTGGATGCCCATCTCCGAACCTCCCGTTCCAAAGTTTTAGGTGGGCCAGGGAGCTGCATTTTATAGAATACAGTGGTACCTCGAGATACGAGTTTAATTCGTTCCGTAACCTTGAGGTGTGGGAAACTATGAGACGCTCGAGTCGCGGTAAACTGGTGGGTCGTGTGCAGCCGGCCAATCCGCGCGATTACTCCTATCTCAAATGTTGCTCGTATTTCAAAGCAAAAATCGCTCGCTCGACGGCTCGTATCTCAAAAATCTCGTATGTTAGGGCACTCGTATCTCGAGGTACCACTGTAACTCCTGTTTCACGGGAAACTGGAGCATCTTCCTTTGTTGTCATAAAACGTGCAGCCCACCAATAACTGCCACTGAAGCCCTTTCGCTGTACTGCTGCTGGCATTTAGTGCAGTCACGTGGTTGTGTGGCCCTGTCCATCGCCAGGACTTTGGGGAAGAATCTGGTTTTTAAAACCTTTGTAAAGTGCCATAAACCACCTGTGTCCCCAAAAGTCCACCAAGAACTGTAGGGGGCAGAGGAGCCACTGTGCCTATGGGCCTGCCCATTATTTCGATGAATGAAAGGGGCGGTTCCCAGCCCTCTGGCTCCAGAATGACATCAGAAGCAGAGGCTGCCAAAACCGGTGTGGCTCAGTGGATAGAGCGTCGGCCTGCGGACTCAAGGGTCCCAGAGTCGATTCCGGTCAAGGGCATGTACCTTGGTTGTGGGCACATGCCCAGTAGGAGGCATGCAGGAGGCAGCTGATCGATGTCTCTCTCTCTCTCTCTCATTGATGTTTCTAATTCTTTGTCCCTCTCCCTTCCTCTCTATAAAAAATCAATAAAATAGATTTTTTTAAAAAGAAAAGAAAGAAAGAAAGCAGAGGTTCAGTTTCTCTCAGGGCCGGTGGGAAAGTGAACCCCGCCTCCCGGGAGAGGCCCTGGGAGCTGGGTTTGGGGAGGAGGGTGTCGGAGAGGAGGAAGGAGTGGCTTGTTCCCACTCCCTGGCCGGTCTCCTGACCCCACCGCTGTCCGAGGCCCCGCCCCGCTCACCTGGTCGCTGGCCAGGACCTCGCGCGCCCACTCGTGGGCCTTGTACAGTTCGTGCCGGCGGTCCGGTTTCTCCTGGAACCGGGGCTCCCTTTTGGCCGGGTCGTCATCCCCGAAATAGGGAGACTGGGCTTTGGGGACAAGTTTCACGTCGTCCACAAAGATGAAGGGCTTGAAGATGGACCTGGAGCGAGAGGAGAGGGGCGTCGGCTGGGCTGGGCGTGAGGGCGCCCAGAGGCAGTGCTTTCGGTCCGCAGTCCTTTCTGGGGCCCACTCACAGGGGTGGAGGTGGGAGGGTGGAGAGTGGAGAGTGGTGGGTGGAGAATGGGGATGAAGGGTGGAGGTGGTGGGTGGAGGATGGAGAGTGGTGGGTGGAGGTGGTGGATGG
>PVJN01066386.1:0-10012 GCA_004026805.1 Lasiurus borealis
GTGCCTCTGCTATAGTACATAGTCTCTCAAAAGGCACTCTTTAGTACCAATAAATATAGCCCACCAGGTATGTAGTACTAGTTAGGATAAATTAATGTTAAACTAACTATAAATGAATGTGTTCTGTCTGCCAGGCAATGCACTATAATGACTTGACTTACATTTTGAGCTCTAATATTTCAAAAGGTCTGCTCAAACCTTCCATGCCTCTCCAGGTCAAAAAGGATAAGAAAACTTCAAGATCAGAAATCATGTGATTGAAAATAATTGTTTCTTGTCTCAAAAAGAATTCTACTTACTCTCAGGCATTTTTTTTTCATGATTATAAACTTGTGAGCCCTGCAAGCTCTGCCTTTTCCTGCCGAGCTCCTGAAATTTTATCTGAAGCTCCCTGAAGCTCCCCCAGATCCTTACTTTGGGCTTTTTGGCTTCTGATTAGAGTTCTTTCTCCCTCTATTTTTTTTTTCATTCCCATTGTTAACCATACACACTCTTCCTTCAGCCCCAATATTTTTCTGTAGTCTGTGGGAAAACATCCATAAATAGCATGATATAATTAAAACAGTAAAGAATGTCAATGAGATTTCACAATAGTGAAATAGCAACCATGGGACCAGGAATGCTCAGCTTCTTGACAGCCCTTCCACTCATTTTTTCACTTTGAGGCTCTAGCTCCTTAGTGAACTTCAAAGAACAAATGTCAATCTCACATAAGATACAGCTCGGTTGGGGGGTTTTCAAGATAGTAGTGGAGTAGGTGGATCTTTCTCGTATCTCCTCCCAGAAAGAAACTCGAAGTAAAACTAGTTTGGGGAACATTCACCCTGAATTGCTAACTGAAGAGGGGACTTTTAAATAAGGAAGGGCAAAAATCACTGTGAGATTGCTAGGAAGGGTGGAGTTGCAAGACAAGCTGGTCCTGCTCCCAGAGGCAGCAGGCCGAGGGTGTGGCAGGATATCTTGACTGTGAGGGCCTTCACCTTGAGAAGAGTAAGGCCCACGACCCCGGCATGTGCCCTGACCAGGAATCCAACCAGGACTTCCTGGTTCATAGGTTGACGCTTGACCACTCAGCCATACAACGATGGGCTTTATTGCCATTTTTTATGCTATGTTCCTCTCTCTCTATTGCTTCTTCTCTTTAAAGTAGTCCCTTTAACATATCTTGGTGTGGTGTCTCTTTATGTTTATCTTGTTTGGGACTCTGTGTTTCACGAATTTGTGTGACTTTTTCCTTTACGAGGTTAAGGAAGTTTTCTGTCACTATTTCTTTAAACAGGTTCTCTATTCCTAGCTTGCATTCTTCTCCTCTGGTACCCTATGATGCAGATGCTGTTACATTTCATATTATCCCAAATTTTCCTTAATAAAATTTTTTTAATGTTTTAAATAAATTAGTATAGCTATCAGCACAAAATTAAATCCTTTTGCAGAAAACTTAGAAAATATAGGAGCAAGGCATGCAACAGTGGATCGGACTCTTCTTGAGACGATGTTTAAATTGTGTCTTTTGTCATAAGGAGCCTGAAAAAATGCTAGAAATACACTTATCAGTCTTTTTAAGCTGGTGGAAAAGCAAATTTTGAATACTAAATTGAAAAATTGAATTAGCTTGTCTTTTTAATGCAAATTTATATTCAGGAGTTACTTCAGGCCAAATCCTTTGCTCATTGTCTCATATGTCATGTTGAAATTCCTTTGGCTCATTGCTCCATATGATTTGGGGATCAAGCCTATGGAAAGCCAAAAATATTTTGAGTTTTTGTTCCTACTTATTTATAGAAGCAAAAAATGTGACCTTTTTGTGGAACATAGTCAAGTCATTCTCCCACTTAGAAGCAGGCTTTATTTTAGAAGTCTGTATAGAAGTTGTTCAAGGCTCAGTACATTTTCTCCTTGATTTCTAGGCTAAACTACTACAGCATTTGTTCTCAAACTTTACTAAAAATAGAAGAATCATATATCGGTGCTTGTTAAAATAGAAAGAACCCTAAGCCCCACCCAGAGATTTGTGGATTCAGTAGCTCTGCAAAGAATCTGTGAACCTACGTTTTCAAATTAAGCTCCCAGGTGATACATAAACATGATATGAAGGTAATTTAACCCACAATGAACTGAAATATTATTCATGTTGGATGAAAAATATTAAAGTTTTGAGTTGGGAGGAAATAGTATTTAGAATAGATTTACACAACGCATCCACAATGTTTGTGTACCTTGAAAAGTAGACTTCATTAAAATAGAATAAAGAGGTACTGATTCATTTATCCTCTTAACAAATATCGTTAGAGCTCCTACCTAGAGTCAGGCACTAATTTAGATAGGAGTAAACAATAGAAGGCACCATTTCTGTCAAAGTTTAGTCAGGGGGAGGCAGATGTTAATCAAATAATTATACTAAATGAATAATTACAAACCGAAGGTAAGTGCAAGGAGAAAGATGTGTACCATGCTCTGAAAGTGTATAATAAAGGAACCTAAGGCAGACCAGCACTGGGGCTGGGTCTTGGAGTAAAGCTTTCCTGAGGAGCTGCTACTTGGGTCTGAGATCTGAAATGAATTGCCTCGGCATTGGCCATTCCACCTGTGACCCTCAGCTGAATGCATCTTTCCACGTTTCTTCCTGGTTGCCTTCTCAAACTATTCAAGGCAATTTATAAATTCTAATGTTGCTGATTAAAAGTAGTTTTATGAAAGCTTTGTTGAAAAAAAAAGGTGATAGCTACTGAGTAAATCTTTGTTCTGAATTGTCAAAATATGTCAGCAAAACTTGCTATAATAATATGGTTCAAATGGCAAAGCTGGTAGGTCAACTCTTACCACATTAAATGGATTCCTTTTTCTTCCCATTAATTTTCTTTGACATTAAATTGTCATGGTGACATAATAACAGCTTTGTAAAATGTATTATTGTGGCTGGAGAAACATATAAACCATGTAAAATAAAGCAAACCATAGGAAGAGTTTAACTCCACATATCCAGAGCTGACATTCAAATGGGATAAATCAATCTACTTACAGAATATATATTCTTGTGTAGTTAGCTACAATAAATGTAAAACTATTAATATCTTTTTTTCTAAGATCAAGAGCAAGGAGATAAAGAATTAAGAAAGTCTTTGTGGTTTACAACTCTAAAAAAATAAGAATAGCCCTCAAACCAGCATGAAGATGAAATTAAATATAAATGATGACAAAGGTCTCCTTTACCACTTGTAGAATTTGCCCTGGATGCTAAGGGTAATCTCCACGAACCTGAGTCTTAGTGTTCAAATCTGACCCACACTCCAGAGGTAGGATTCAGCTGGCAGGCTTGCTTTTCCTCATTCTCCTTCATCCCTCATTCCAGCTGTTGCTAGAGTTATTCCTGGCTACCTACAGTTTGTTCAGAGAAAAAATGATTGTAGGTGGTCAGAGCCTTCACATAGCCCAACTTCTTCATTTTACCCAGGAGGAAAAAAATGATGCTGATAAAGTTTCAGTGGTTACTCTACCCACACAGGAAGCTAGTGCCATCAACATGGGTAACAGCTAACATGTTGCAACAGAGTCATATTTTAAGTACTTTAAATACACTTAATTTAATCTTCTTAATAATCTTAAGTATATACTAATATCTTGATCATTTCACAAGTAAGAAGAGTTTGAGTTTCTTGCTGCAGGTAAAAGCCAAGAAGTAGCCAAGCAGAGTTGTAAACGCACACATCTGTAATGAAGAAAGTCATGGATTTTTTTTTTTTTTTTGAGAATATAAATGTATGTTACAATTCTTGCATCAGCTCTTAACAGCTATGAGCTCTTGGATGGTTTACTAAATCTCTCTAAGCTTCAGTTCCTTATCTGTAAAATAAAATAATTCAGATTAGATGAGATTATGTATTTTTTAGCATAGTCTCTGGCACTTAGTAAACAGTGGCTATTATCATTTAATTATATTATCATTTTGTTCTTTTTATACCTCTGTCTCCTGAAGTATGTCTAGGGTTTTACATAAAACTGCTTATCTTATTGCAAATATCTAACGCTTCTATAAATGCAATGTTTATAAAGCTTTGAACCATATTTTTCAGTATAGAGCTACTTTAGGGTAAAAATGCATAGCCTGTCAACAAAAGCAATTTTAAAAATTACTTTTAGTCTTTTTTGCTGTCTTAGTTTTTGAACATCATAAGGGGATACATACTTTCCAGACTTCTTTATTCCCTTATTCTCTACCCATACCTAAAAGCAGTCCCTCTCAGTGGCCCTTTCCTTATTGTCCCCTCTCTCCACATTCCCTACCATAAATATATAATTGTTATATTACCCAAGGTCATCATAGGTAAAAATATAAATATGAGATCATTAAATTTCAGAGTCTACAGTTTCCTTGGAAATCATTGGGAAAAGGGGTGAGTTGAGGGGTATGGATGAGGGTTTATAATTTTTAAGTTCTCCAATTACTAGTCCCTTGGCCTGGCCTGTGCCCTCTCACAACCCAGGACCACTCATGGGATGCCAGAGAGCCAGTTTTAGCCCAATTCTGCAGGCTAGGCCGAGGGACCCCACTGGTGCACAAATTCGTGCATTGGGGCCTCTAGTGATAATATAATTTTACATTATTTTTGTTAATTATACATCTTATTGTTAGACAAAAAGTATTGGTAAGAAAAAGGTTGAAAAATAGAGTATGAAATTGCAAAATATAAGAAAAATATATAAAAGGATGTCATAACATGTTACTAGTGGTTTTCATTGGATAGAGATTATAGGTGACTTTTAATTTCTTCATGCATATTTGTATTTCCTAGAATACATTTGTGGTGTTTATATTTTTAATGTTATGACTTGTCCTACATGCAAATTTTTACCTTTCCTGAATAACCAGTAATTTTGTTCCTGCCAGTCCCACCAAGCCAACAACTGTCTAGATTTAGAAATGTTAGTTCAGTTCTTATTGATCTATAGGAAAAGCAACAGTAAGAGTGTTGGTTCACCTAGATGTAGAGGTCCATATTACAAAAGATTTCCAGGTAAGATAATGTGTTTTAAAATTTTAGTATTAGTTGTACATCACTATTCCTATAGATTCTGAATCTCTTTAAGGTTGTAACTGTGTCTGAAATTATTCCAAAATATGTAAGTTCTATTTGGGAGATTTTTGCTAAAGGTAGGATAGAAGCTGGTTTAAGAGCTTGGAATTAGAGATAGAAGAGAAGTATGTGTGGGGAGGGAAGGAAATGGTGTTGAGCATATCCTATATACCACTTAATTTTATAGATCCAGCAATTTATGTATAGAGGAGTTATAATTAACTCAGCCAGGATTATACATTTTTCCTTATCTATCTGTTCCATCACTTTGAGATATTGGGTAGCCTTCTTCTCTAGAGCCTCCCTTTACCCACTGGTATCGATCCTGACATATCATTGAATTGCCAACTGTCAGCAATACCTAACATTACCGTGCTTTTATGCTCTCCATTTTCCCAAAATTAAAGAATACTAAAGAGAGAGGTTAATTTAGTATAAATGTAAGTGATATTACAGATTGAGCACCAGTCGGCTCAATGTTCTATTTCCCAGTGGCAATAGATTTACATCTAGTTGGCCATTCTTTCTGTCTTCCTCACTACCTTCTCCTTTACCTCCTCTCTTTCTCTAGAAACGTGTATTGGTGACATGATTGAAAAAGATTAGACCTGGGGAAAGAATGTTTTCCTTTCTTGAGCTTCACATGAACAGGACACCATGATCTCATTAGCAAAACTCCTCTTTTTATAAGAACTAGTTGACTGAACATGAACCTGTTCTGTGGACAGAAATGAAGACAGTCTTGGGAAGTGGGCTAAGTGGCAAGGAGAGCATCACAAGCTAGGTCAATGTGAGACTGGGTTTTCCTAATGAGAGGGAAGCACTGGTTCATGGAGAAAACGTATTGACCTGGGCAAATGAAAGCACAGAACTCACCTGGAGGACTAAGAGGGTGAGAAAAGTGTAGATGAATGCAATCGAGTTAAGATAATGCCTTTTAACATTCATAGAAGAGAATTCTATATAATAAAAGCTTCATATGCTAAGTGTCTGGTCATCAGTTGTCCATTCAACCAATCAAAGAGTAATATGCTAACAATATGCTAGAGCTGCTCACTATAACGTGTACTGACCATCAAGAGGCAGACAGTTGACCAGTGACCAGTCGCTATGACAATCACTGACCACTTGGGGGCAGATGCTCCACCGGTAGGTTAGCTTGCTGCTGGGATCGGCCAATCAGGACTGAGTGAGACAGGCCAGACATGCCCTGGAGCCCTCCTGTAGTCTCTCTTGGACTGGCCAATCTCCCACATCCCTCCCTGACCCCAATTGTGCACCAGTGGGGTCCTTTGGCCTGGCCTGGCCCTCTCACAACCCAGGACCACTCGTGGGATGTCAGAGACCCAGTTTCAGCCCAATCCCGCAGGCTAGGCCGAGGAACCCCACTGGTGCACAAATTCGTGCGTTGGGCCTCTAGTGATATGTAATTAACAAAAATAATGTAAAATTATTCATTATCTTTGTTAGGCAAAAAGTATTGGTATGAAAAAGGTTGAAAAATAGAGTACAAAATTGCAAAGTATAAGAAAAATATATAAAAGGATGTCATGTTACTAGTGGTTTTCATTGGGTAGAGATTATAGGTGACTTTTAATTTCTTCTTTATGCATATTTGTATTTCCTAGAATACATTTGTGGTGTTTATATTTTTAATGTTTTGAAACAGTGGAACCTGAAAAATGAGAGCTTTGTTGGTGATTCTATACTGAAAGCAGGAGGCAGTTAATAGCTGTTAAAATTTGGCCACTAAAGACATGGGCTATTTTCGTCTCAGGACAGATGTTTATAGAACAGAGTGTCCCAGCCTCTTGGTAGTCAGTCCTGCTGACTTTGTGCTTTTGCACTGCAGTCTTCTGTGGGCATGAAGAAAACCAAGGCTGAATAGGAATTCAATTCCTCTGGTTCTTAACATTTTCCCCAGCTCCCCTACTCTCTAGAATCTCTTGCATAATCCACTTTACAGCTGCAACGTACTTCTTCCCCAACATACTGTGGTAGCACAATCAACTGTGAGAGCTAATAGGAAGGAGAAGACAGAATGTGTAATTTTTTAAAAAAGACTCAAGACCTTTAGCAACACAGCAATACCAGGCCAGATAGCCTAACCCAGTGGTCGGCAAAGTGAGCTGCGGACCTACTGTATTTGCAACCAGTGTGGCTCGTGAGCTGCGGTTTGACACTGTGTTGACTAATGAGTTTGCTGATCACTGGCCTAACCAATGTTACTGAGCCTGCCGTGTTAGGACTCTCCATATCATAGCAGAAGGCATCATTATAGGACAGAAACAGTTGTTTTCATAGTCATAAGCTGAGTGACTAGCAGAGCTTTCAAATATCATTAGAATTTTCATAGGGATTGCATTAAATGTGTAGATTGCTTTGGGTAGTATGGACCTTTCACAATATTAATTCTTTTTTTGGGGGGGGGGATTTTATTTACTATTTTCATACTTATTTAATTTAATAACTTAAATAAATTACTTTTGTAACCAGAGGCACACAATAAATAGATTTTAAAATGTAAACATATTGATCAATTAGCAGTGACAACTCAATTGAATTTGTATTATTAAGTAAGATGGTTATCTTTTAACTGAGAACAGGCCCTAGAGAAGGTATCTTGAGGTATTTCTGGAAGGAAATCAAGAAAATATCAGATTTGAAAGGGTAGTCTGTATCATCCTTGTTCTATGTTTTTTCTTTTTTTTAAATCTTTTTTTTATTAATTTTTTATACATATCTCTCCATTGCCCCCCCTTCCTCCCAGCATACCCCAACCCTCCAGTGTCAATGTTCATTTGTTATGCTTATATGCATGCATACAAGTCCTTTGATTGATCTCTTATCTACCTCACCTAACTTTAATCTTCCTAATTCTTCTATCCATGAGTATGCAATATCTTTCTATTTGTGTTGTCTTCAGTTTCTTTCATCAGTGTCTTATAGTGTATAGGCCTTTTCTATCTTTGGTTCAATGTGTCCCTAAGTATTTTATTCTTTTTTACATAATTGTAAATGGGATTGTTTCCTCAATTTTTCTTTCTGATCATTTGTTATTAGTGTATAAAAACACAACTGAGTTTCATATGTTGATTTTGTATCCTGAAACTATAGAATTCAGCCATTATTAATTCTAACAGTCTTTTTTTGTGGAATCTTCAGAGATTTTTTTATATATAATACCTGCAAATACTGACAGTTTTACTTCTTTTTTTGTTGTGTTTTATGGTATTGTTAACTTTCACCTGAGGGTATTTTTTCCATTGATTTCCAAGAGGGTTTTTTTTTATTACTTTCTATCTATATTGGGGATGAGCCTGGCATGGCCTGTGCTCAGAGGGCCCAGTAGGGAGACAAAGCTGGGCATTCTTTTATTTGTTAGCCAATCTAGGTCAAAATTTTGGAACAAATATTTTAAGACAAGGTTGCTAATTTAAACTTTGTGTATTTGCTTAGTGAATATATGTGGTTGTTTATTATTATTTTAGCATCCAATATCATTAAAAAAAATAACAACAGTGAACCAGAAACCATTTATGTGCAACCTGAGCAATTAGTTTCATGGTTACATTGCCATCTCCCATTTATTTATATAAAAAAAAGTTCTGTCATTTCTACATATGTACATATGTGCTTGATGTTTTTTATTATTTATCTACCACAAGTAAAGGTCAGGAATTGTTATCTTTCTTTTAAATTTTTTTACTGTTTCACTTTATTACTGCTGTGTGTGTGCTCCATGTGAGTGACGTAGGTGCTTATGCAGGTGGGTTTTGACTTACGGCGAAAATCGAGTTACATCGTGCCTAGGAATGGATCTCTGAGATAACCCAAGGACCTACTATATTTGGGACCAAAAGCAGAGAATTTCTCATGGACTCATGGAGACAATTTTGCCTAGTCTGCAATCACAATCATTTCTAGTATCACAAAACAGTAATGCTTGGGACTCATTCACTCTCCAGAATTTGAAAGTGATATATGCCTCTATCTAAATTGTTTCTACCCTGAAGAATCTAAATTGTTTCTACCCTAAAAACATGAATTTCTACCATCACTGCAGATAAACTGTCACAATTGTTGTTCGTGACTATGGGTTCTAAAAGAATTTTCTATCAGAGAACCTTTGTTAGCTTCCCTCCTTTTCATGTGTAGCTGCATAAATTTAATGATAAATTGCAAAAGGAGTCACTTGGAAGCTGGCCAAACTACAACTTATTTGTTGCTACCTTCAATTCCACCTGGTTTCATCTCTTAACTATTGCTATGATAAGATCAAGAGTGACTTCAGGAAGATTCAGGATAATGGAAAAAGAAAAAAACAAAGGCTTTTGTTGTTTTCTAACTTCTGCAGGAAGTTTAGTAGGCAAAAGAATGTTTTGTTGTTGTTGTTGTTGTTTATATCTACCTTTTCTTGAGTTCTGTTTAATTTAGTCAACATATTTTATTCCTCAGAAAAAAAGAAAGCAACTTACTTCCTAATACTTAGGTAAGTTGATGTTTGGTCTCTGAGTAATCTGCTAAGGAGAAATGAGAAAACCAAGAAGAAGATTGTTAAGGGAGTGACTCAGTTATTGTGATAAACATTAATGCTGTTCTTAAGTATTGCTGATCCTCTCTCCTTCTGGACTCTTGGGAGGACTGTCACACTCTTGAGGTTGGTGAACATATGATTTGCTTTAGTCAATGACATATGAGAAGAAGTCATGTGTAATAGTTCTGGATGGAGGGATCTAGAAAAGATGGCGGCATAGGTAAACACCTACACGGCTGCCTCGCACAACAATTTCGGAACTACAACTGAAGGACAGAACAGACATCATCCAGAACCACAGGAAAGCTGGCTGAGTGGGGGTTCTGCAGCTGGAGGGAAAGAGAGGGGTTCACAGACACCCAGAGGAACTGCAAAAAGCTGAGGTACGGAGACGCGCGCGCTG
>PVJN01066387.1:0-10012 GCA_004026805.1 Lasiurus borealis
GAGAGGCTCCTGCCACCACCACTGCACCTACTAGCAATGAGCCTGGCTTTTGGCTGAGCGGTGCTCCCCCTGTGGGAGCACACTGACCACCAGGGGGCAGCTCCTGCATTGAGCATATGCCACCTGGTGGTCAGTGTGCATCATAGCAACCGTTTGTTCCACTGTTCAGTCAATTTGCATATTAGGTTTTTATTATATAATATATGTTCAAATATTTATTCACACCTAAAATGGATTATTAGATATGGTGTGAGTAAAGGACAAGTTTTTCTTTTCCACATAGAAAATGTGTCCCTTCAGGACACCATGAAGCTACCTATTGTCCTAGCATCATTAATTGGGGAGGGAAAAACATCCTTTCCCCTCTATCTGTCGTGAAATCTCCCTCATAATCAAGTGTCTATATATGTCTGTAGGTATCCAAATGAGTGTGGAATCTCTATTTCTGGTCCATTAGTCTATGTCTCTTTGCCCCATCAATACTGCTCTAACTTCATCACTATGGCTTTATTTGTTAAAGCAAGTTCTCCCATCTGATTCTCGTTCCTCAAGAGTGTCTTGGCAGAATCAAAGATGGCGGCATAGGTAAACACCTACACTGCTGCCTCGTACAACAATTTCAAAACTACAACTAAAAGACAGAACGGACATTATCCAGAACCACAGGAAAGCTGGCTGAGTGGAAATTCTACAACTAGAAGGAAAGAGAGGGGCTCACAGAAACCCAGAGGAGAGAGAAAAAATGGTGGTAAAATAGACGGATGTGTCTGGAGCTTTGTCGCTGGGCAGAGGGAGAGAGAGCAGCTGAGAGTCGAACTGGGAGTGTTTGTTGGCAAGTTAAGAGTAAGTTATCCTCCAAGAGAAGGTGGAGACTGCTGGACGGGCCTTTCCTGACCAGGCAGCCCCACTGCCACAAGGTTTTTGTCTGCTGGAGCCACCAGCGAGAACAAGGAGACTGCGCCATCGTGCAGAGAGTGGTGGACGTCTGTGGCAGTCTGAAAGCTGCAGCTGAAGCACTCACTGAACAGCCGGGGACCCAGAACACCGCTCTCCAATTGGCGCAGACACACAGACTCAGAGGAGATCCACACGGCACACGGAAAGGTCAGATTTTGCCTGGGATAATGTGAGGTCTCCTGTCCCACAGAACAGAGAATCACACACTGTGGGAACCAGGCTGCAGGAAAGCTGCTTCTGGAGAGGTCCGAGGATGTGGGGCAGGGTGTGATCCCTAAGTGTGCAAGCGGACTCTCGGAGCTGTTGACAGAGGGGAGCTCTAGAAAACGACTCAATTTGATCTGAGGCAGAAGGACATCCTGGGGGTTATTACAGTGTCCCGGCTGCAAAATCCCCACAAATCGGTTTTGAGAACCACAGAGTAGCAGGATCTGAGCACACAGCCTAGAGAGGTCCTGTGCATTGTCTCAGAGGTCAATTCCAAAACACTGCCACCCAGTGGATGACGCACAAATTGACTCTCACATAACCACAAAAGAATAAAGAGATTAAAATACAACTCCATAATGGAACACAGGGAACTTCAATACCCTCCCTACTGGGAAACAGGAGTGCCAAGCAGAACAATAGTGGAAGTGAATGACCATTCTATTTTTTTTTTCATTTTTGCATATTTTAATTTAAAAACTATTATTTTCTTTCCTTCTCAATTGATTTTACCTTTTTAATTATTACATTTTTGTTTTCAACTAGTATTATTACTACTACTATTTTACCTTTTGGGAAAAAAACAAGTGTCATTTTGTTTTCTCTTTATTTTACTTCAGGATTAGAGTTCTATATTCTATTTTCATCTTTCCTTTAGCATAATTTTACTCTATCTCAACTCTACCTTTATGCCAACACTTTCCTCCTAACTTTCCCCATTTCGATGTCTTGTTTCTCTTTCCCTTTTCCAACTTTAGATTCTCCCTATTCTTTCTCTTTACCTGGTTAAAATTTCACCCCACTTATATACCTAATTTTAAATCCCCTACTACAAGTTCATACAAACCTCTTTCTTCCTGTCTTAACTATCCAAAAAGTTGTTTTCTCTATGTCCTTTTGTTGCTCTTTGCCTGAACAGTGATTATATCGATTTTTTATACTTTTTTGTGAGACTGTTTTAGCTTATTTTACTTGTTTTGTTTTGTTTTCTGTTTGCTTTGTTTTGGTTTGTTTATTACCTCTCTTTTTCCTTGCCTCCATCGATACCAGTTGTTATTTGTAGTTTGTATTAATCTCCAGGTACTGGTTGCTGGCCTTTGTTGGGATTAGTGACTGTTCTATTGGAGGTTTCTCCTGACATCTATATTTTGTTCCCCTTTTCTCTCTTATCCGCTTTCTTTTCTCTCTGACTTTTTTTCTCTTTCTCTTTTCTTCTTCTTCTCCTTTTTATTTTTATATTTTATTTTTTGTTTATTTATTTATTTTTTTCTCTCTGTCCCAATTTGATTTTGGCACTTCTTTCCTTTTTTCCTCATTTTCCTCTTCTGTTTCTTTCTCTACTTACCCTTAATTTGTCTTTCATTAGTAGTCACCTTATATGTGATCATTAACATCGTGAATACATTTCTGTTCAGTGCCTTGTGTGTTGTACTGGGTCATGTTGTAGTTTGTGCCTTTGAATCAACGTAGAAGAGAGAACTACATAACCAGACACCCAGAGAAGAAAGACCATGGGCAGAAGAAGAAACAGCCCGCATATGACAGAGAGGCAGGTATCACCAGAAAAGGAAGTAAACGAAATAGAAGCAGAAATAAGCCTGCCAGAGAAAGAGTTCAGAGAAATGATCATAAGGTGGATGAAAAGAATGGAAGACAAAATCGACAATGTGAGTAAGAGCCAATAGGAAATGAAGAAGACCCAAGAGGAAATGAAGAAGAAGCAAGAAGAAATGCAAGAAGAAATGAAAAATAATATCACTGCTTTAAAGAACTCAATAGAAGGCATCAAAAGTAGATTAGAAGAAGCAGAGGACCACATCAGTGAGCTAGAAGACATGGTAGGAAAAAATACCCAAGTATAGCAGCTTCTAGAAAAAAAAATTAAAAAGCAAGAGGAGAGCCTAAGGGAACTTTGGGATAACATGAAACAAAACAACATCCACATAATTGGGGTTCCAGAAAGAGTGGAAACTGAGCAAGGATTAGAGAACCTGTTTGAAGAAATACTGACAGAAAATTTCCCCAATATAGGAAAGAAAAAACCCACACAAATCCAAGAAGATCACAGAGTCCCAAGCAAAATGAACCCCACAAAACTGACACCAAGGCACATTATAATTAATTGGCAAACACCAACAACAAAGTAAGAATCTTAAAAGTGGCCAGAGAGAAACAGAAAGTTACCTACAAAGGAACCCCCATAAGACTAGCTACTCATTTCTCAACAGAAACTCATCAGGCCAGAAGAGAATGGAATGAAATATACAAATTCATGCAAAGGAAGGGTCTGAATCCAAGAATACTGTATCCTGCAAGGCTTTCAATCAAAATTGAAGGTGAAATCAGAAGCTTCACAGACAAAAAAAGGACATAGGGGAATATATTACCACTAAACCAGCAATGCAAGAAATATTAAAGGGTCTGCTGTAATAAAAAGAAATAGGAAGTGAAGAAGGAACTCGGGGGTAAAGACTAAAAAAGTACCTATCAATAATAACTTTAAATGTAAACGGATTAAATGCTCCAATCAAGAGACATAGGGTAACCGATTGAATAAGAAAACATGATCCATATATCTGCTGTCTACAAGAAACCCACCTCAGGAAAAGAGATGCACACAGATTGAGGGTGAAGGAATGGAAGATGGTATTTCAGGCAAATGGAAATGAAAAAAAAAAGTTGGGGTTGCAATACTTATATCTGACAATTTAGATCTCAAAGTGAAGGACATAACAAGAGATAAAGAAGGCCACTTCATAATACTAAAGGGAACAATCCAACAAGAAGAAATAACTCTGGTAAACATAAACACACCCAATATAGGAGCACCTAAATACATAAAAAAAAACTCCTGGAGTATACTAAGGGAGAGATTGACAGCAATACAATCATAGTAGGAGACTTTAATACCCCACTGTCACCACTGGACAAATCTTCTAAACAAAAAATCAGAAAATAAACATCAATCCTAAATGACTCACTAGACAAGATGGAATTAATTAACATCTTCAGAACATTTCACCCCGAAACCACAGAACATACATTCTTCTCCAGTGCACATGCATCATTTTCAAAGATAGATTATATGTTGGGTCATAAAAAAAGTCTCTTCAAATTCAAGAAGATAGAAATCATATCAAGCATTTTCTCAGACCACAGTGGCATAAAACTGGAAATCAACTATAATAAAAACAATAGAAAGAAATCAAACACATGGAGATTAAACAGCATGCTATTAAACAACGACTGGGTAACCAGAGAGATCAAGGAAGAAATAAAAAACATCATGGCAACAAATGACAATGACAACACAACAATACAAAATTTATGGGACACAGTGAAAGCAGTCTTGAGAAGCAAGTTCATAGCCCTACAAGCCTACTGCAAAAAAAAACAAAAAGGAAATAATGGTAATAAATTACCTAACCCTACAACTCAAAAAGCTAGAAAGAGAGCAACAAGAAAAGCCCAGTGTAAACAGAAGGAAGGAAATAGTAAAGATCAGAGCGGAGATAAACAACATGGAGACCAAAGAAACAATTCAAAAGATCAACAAAATCAAGAGCTGGTTTTTTGAAAGGATAAACAAGATTGATGGACCTCTAGCCAGGCTCACCAAAAAGCAAAGAGAGAAGACCCAAATAAACAAAATCAGAAATGAAAGAGGAGAAATAACAACAGACCCTGCTGAAATACAAAGGATTGTTGAAAAATACTATGAACAACTCTATTCCAACAAATTGGACAACCTGCAAGAAATGGACATATTCCTAGAAAAATATAACCTTCCAAAACTCAATGAGGAGGAATCTAAACATCTCAATAGGCCAATAACTATGGAAGAAATTGAAGCAGTCAATTTGCTTCCAGCAAATAAAAGCCCGGGACCAGATGGCTACAAAGGAGGGTTTTACCAAACATTCAAGGAATAATTAAAATCTATCCTCCTCAGACTATTTAAAAACATTCAAGAAGAAGGAACACTTCCAAACATCTTCTATGAAGCCAGCATCACCTTAATACCAAAACCAGATAAAGACAACACAATGAAAGAGAATTACAGGCCAATATCTCTCATGAACATAGATGCCAAAATCCTCAACAAAATTCTAGCAAATCAGATCCATCAGTACATCAGAAAGATCATACACCATGACCAAGTAGGATTTATCCCAGGAATGCAGGGATGGTACAATATCCGCAAATCCATAAACGTGATACATCACATAAACAAATTGAGAGATAAAAATCACATAGCCATATCAATTGATGCAGAAAAAGCATTTGACAAAATCTAACACCCTTTCTTGATAAAAACTCTCAGCAAAGTGGGAATAGAAAGATCATACCTCAACATCATAAAAGCCATATATGATAAACCCACAGCTAACATCATACTCAATGGGCAAAAACTAAAACCATTTCCCCTAAGAACAGGAACAAGACAAAGATGCCTACTCTCACCTCTCCTGTTCAACATAGTACTGGAAGTATTGGCCATTGCAATTAGACAAGAAGAAGAAATAAAAGGCATCCAAATTGGAAAAGAAGAAGTAAAGCTGTCCTTATTTGCAGATGACATGATACTGTACATAAAAAACCCAAAGTACTCCATTCCAAAACTAATTGACTTAATTAATGAATTCAGCAATGTAGCAGGATTCAAAATTAATGCTAAGAAATCTGTGGCATTTCTATACACTAAAAGTGTGATTACAGAAAGAAAGACTAAAAAAACAATCCCATTTACCATTGCACCAAAAAACCTAAGATACCTAGGAATAAACCTAACTGAAGAGGTAAAATACCTATATGTAGAAAACTACAGGACACTGAAAAAAGAGATAGAGGAAGATGTTAACAGATGGAAGAGCTTACCATGCTCATGGATTGGAAGAATCAACGTCATTAAAATGTCCATACTGCCCAACGCAATCTATAGTTTCAATGCAGTCCCCATTAAAATAACATTGGCATATTTCAGAGTCCTAGAAAGAACTCTCCAAAGATTCATCTGGAACAAAAAAAAGACCCAGAATAGCTGCAACAATCCTGAGAAAGAAGAATGAAATACGTGGGATCTCAATACCAGATTTCAAGCTATATTACAAAGCCACTGTTCTCAAAACAGCCTGGTGCTGGCACAAGAACAGACATATAGACCAATGGAATAGAATAGAGAACCCATATATCCACCCAAAACACTATGCTCAACTAATATTTGACAAAGGAGGCATGAACATTCAGTGGAGCCAAGATAGCCTCTTCAATAAATGGTGTTGGGAAAAGTGAACAGATACATGCAAAAGAATGAAACTGGACCATCAACTTACACCAAATACAAAAATAAGCTCAAAATGGATACAGAACTTAAACATTAGAAGGGAAACCATAAAAATACTAGAGGGATCCACAGGCAGCACAATCTCAGACATATGCCGAAAGAACTTCTTCTCTGATACTGTTCCAAAGGCAATGGAAGCTAAAGAAAAAATGAACAAATGGGACTACATTAAAATAAAAAGCTTTTGCACAGCAAAAGAAACCATCAACAAAACAACAAGAAAGACCACTGTGTGGGAGAACATATTTGCAAATGTTATCACTGATAAAGGTTTAATCTCCAAAATCTATAGCCAATTATACAACTTAATAAAAGGAAGATAAACGATCCAATAAAAAAAAATGGGCAACGGACCTAAATAGAACCTTTTCGAAAGATGACAGAAGGAAGGCCAAGAGATACATGAAAACATGTTCAAAGTCACTAATTATCCGAGAGATGCAAATCAAAACAACAATGCGATACCATCTTACACCTGTCAGAGTGGCAATCATCAACAAATCAACAAGTGACAAGTGTTGGCAAGGATGCGGAGAAAAAGGAACCCTTGGGCACTGTTGGTGGGAATGCAGACTGATACAGCCACTGTGGAGAACAGTATGGAATTTCCTCAAAAAACTAAAAATGGATTTCCCATTTGACCCTGTAATCCCACTCTTAGGAATTTATCCTAAGAAATCACAAACACCAATCAGAAAGGATTTATGCACCCTATGTTCATAGCAGCACAATTTATAATAGCTACAATTTGGAAACAGCCTAGGTGCCCGTCAGCAGATGAGTGGATCAGAAAATCATGGTATATCTACACAATGGAATTCTATGCTGCCTATAAGAAGGAATTCTTACCATTTGCAGCAACCTGGATGGAACTGGAGAGCCTTATGCTTAGTGAAATAAGCCAGTCAATGAAGGAGAAGCATCACATGATCTCACTCATTTGTGGATAATAAAGAAAATTATAAACTGATGAACAAAAGGATAGATACAGAGGCAGTAAAGCATCAAATAGACTGTGAAATTAGAGCAGGAAGATTAAGGTTAGGTGAGATAGATAAGAGATCAATCAAAGGACTTGTATGCATGCATATAAGCATAACCAATGAACACAGACACTGGGGGGTTGGGGTATGCCGGGGGGGTGGGGAGCAATGAGGAGATATGTATAAAATATTAATAAAATAAAAAAAAGAAACCCAGAGGAGCTGCAAAAAGCAGAGGTATAGAGACGCGCACGTGGAGAGAGTGGGTGTTGGAGTATCTGGCTGGCTTTCTCTGGTGGGAGGGAGATGGAGACTCCCAACAGCATTGAACCCCTTATCCTACGACACTAAACCCCATGTCCAGCCAAAACTCATACTGTGAAAAGGAAGAAGTACATGGAAATTTAGGGGAGTCGCAAAAGGGCAGAAGTCAGGCTGCCGCGCAGGAGACCGGGGGTTTACAGGGAGAGACTGGACAAAAATTATACACCTATGGATGAGGTTAATGGGAGGGAGGTAAGGGTAGAGGGAGGGGTGGGAGCCGGGTGGAGGGCAGCTATGGAGGGGAAAAAAAGAGAAACAAATGTAATAATCTGAATAATAAAGATTTAATTTAAAAAAAAAAACAGTGTCTTGGCTATTATTGGCCATTTGTTTTTCTGCATATATTAGAAATCCTTTAAGTTCTATAAAATCTCTCTTTAGTGCAGTGATTCTCAACCTTCCTAATGCCTTAACCTTTTAAGACAGCTCCTCATGTGGTGGTGACCCCCAACCATAAAATTATTTCCATTGCTATTTCATAACTGTAATTTTGCTACTGTTATGAACTGTAATGTAAATATCTGATTTGCAGGATGTATTTTCATTGTTACAAATTGAACATAATTAAAGCATAGTGATTAATCACAAAAAAACAATATGTAATTATATATTGTGAAATATTTATTTCTAATTACTATAAATAAAATTTTGTCTTGAATCGTGGTGTAGCATGGGTAACAGTCTTAATATGACAACAGTAAACTACATTGCTACATTTTGCTACACAGAGGAGCAGTGTGTTGGTTCCTAACACCATGGGAAATAGGTGTTTTCCAATACTCTTAGGCGACGCCTGTGAAAGGGTCGTTCGACCCCCAAATGGGGTCGCGACCCACAGGTTGAGAACCGCTGCTTTAGTGTAATGAATATATAGATCACTTTTTGGGTAATTGACATTTTTTAAATATTTTGTTTTGCATTCCACAAACATGGAATATCTTTATATTTAGGTCTTTTTAAGTATCTCTTAACAAAGTCTTTGAGTTTCTTCAAAGAAGTCCTAAACACACCCTAAGCAATTTTGCTCCATGGTTAAGAGTGTCAGCCCACAACAAAAGGGTCCAAAGTTCAATTCTGGTCAAAGGCACACACCTCAGTTGCAGGTAACCAATCAATGTGTCTCTCTCACATCAATATTTCTCTCTCTGTGTATCTCTCCTCCCTTCTGCTCTAAAAATCAATAAAGTGGGGATTTTTTAAAAAATCCCTGCACATCTTCTTAAATTTATTTTTTTGTTATTTGATCATTTTCATGCCATTTATTATTTTTTTTCAAAATTTAAGTTTCTAGCAGTACTTATGTGTATATATATATATATATATATATATATATATATATATATATATACATATATATATGTGTATATATATAGTAGCCCATTGCACAATATCAGGCGTAGTAGGCCGCCTGCTTCTTCCACGGAAGCCAGGGGGGAGCCACAGCATGCCATCAGGAGCCACACTACTTCTGCAAGAGGCAGAAGCGAGCCACCTACACCCACGGGAGCTGGGAGGGAGCCACACTGCTTCTGTGGGAGGTGTGTCCACGTCTCCTCTCCCAGCCTGCACTAAGCTGCGGAGGCTGTGAGCCAGCCTCCCTGTCCTCCAGAGGTCCCAGCTGCTCCTTGTCCGCTGCCCAGAGGCCCTCCGCAAGGCCAGGGTAGAATGATTGCCTCTTTGCCATGGTGACGAGGCAAGCATTCCTTTCAGGCTGCTCACATTGCCCACTCTCAGTGGCCGTCCCCTAAGACTGGGGGACTTCAGTGGGACTGAGTGGACTGGGTGCCACCATCTTTGTGACAGAGTGATGGTTAGTTTGCATATTACCCTTTTATTAAATAGGATGGTTAATCTATATATACAAAAAGTTCTCTAGCAATTTTGTTAAACTATATATTTTTTAATTAAATCTTTATTATTCAGATTATTACATTTGTTTCTCTTTTTTCCCCTCCATAGCACCCCTCCACCCAGCTCCCACCCCTCCCTCTGCCCTTTGTTCCCTCCCATTGATCTCATCCATAGGTGTATGATTTTTTTCCAGTCTCTCCCTGTACACCCTTCACCCCTTTCCCCCTAAGAATTAACAGTCCACTCCCTTTCTGTGCTCCTGATTCTATTATATTCACCAGTTTATTCTGTTGATCAAATTTTTAATTCACTTAATTTTTAGATTCACTTGTTGATAGATATGTAT
>PVJN01066388.1:0-10012 GCA_004026805.1 Lasiurus borealis
AAATGGTCTGATAAGATTAATAATTAGAAGAATTAAGCAAAAGAGAGCATTAATTTTTAATAATGCATTTTATGACATCAATAGTATATTTGTTAAAGTGACTCAGATGAACTTACAATTAAGGCATACTTCCTGAGAGTTAATTTTGGTTTAGAAACCAAATAGTTTTACCATATTTTAGAAGCAGATTACCACTTTTTATTATAATCCGAAAATAATCTTTTTTATTTAATTTAGAATGTTTTTAGTGTTTATATTTTTTACCAAGTATTTCATTTTAACATATATTTGCAACAGCCTTCTTCAAAAAAGACCACCCTGGCCAGCGTGGCTCAATGTTTGAGAATCAAATTATGAACCAGGAGGTTGCAGTTTGATTCCAGGTCAGGCATATGCGATGGTTGCAGGCTCCATCTTCAGTGAGAGGTGTGTAGGAGGCAGCTGTGGATCAATGATTCTCTCTCATTATTGATGTTTCTGTCTCTCCCTTTCCCTTCCTCTTTGAAATAAAAAAAAAAATATTTAAGTAAGGAAAGCTTAGTAAATCTGTATTTAATCTTATAACATGGCCTGAATCCATTATGTTCTTGAATTTACTTATTTTTAAATTACATGTTTACTGTTTATGTCCTCCTTTCCCCCTCATTAACCCCTTCTAGCCTGCCCCCATTAATTACTCCCACAGATCTTCACATGCTATTGTCTGTGTCCATGAGTTATGCATATATGCAAACAAGTTCTTTGGTTGATCTCTTCCAACTCTCACCCCCCACCTCCACCTTCTCTTTGAGATTCTGTAGTCTGTTTTGAAATTTTTAATAATACATTGTTATTAAAAGACAAAAACTAACCAGATAAAATTCACAAAGATACCCAAGGAAGAAAAACCCTCACCTGTTGGTTAGCCAGAAAAAAAAATGAACTATGAGTAGAAGTATTTGCAGTGAAAGTTCATCAGCGACAGTGCACTTGACTGATTTCTGAATAATATGCACTTTAGCTGCATGATACCTGGCTGTGTCTATCTTTTCATCAGTTTGTGTATCTAGAAAACATAGCTATATGAGTATCTTGGCAAGTTATATCTTCAACCCTCACCTAAAGTTGAACTTCATCTGGGAAACCTGCCACAATTGATCAGAAAAGAGGTACAAATGCTTCCCTATTCAGACAGCAATAAAGTTTCTAGCCTATCTTCCTAAATGAACCATGAAGCATTAAAAATAAACTACACTTAAAACCATCTTTCCAAGGGATCGATTTTCTTTAGTTTAAAAGTTTGAAAATGGCAGAAAATATACTAAATTTATAAAATATGAAAAAAGTCAAGGACATACAAATGATAAATTAGTAAACTGATTATCATGTTTGCCAATATTTCTAACCCTTCCTTAGCAGTATTTGCATAATATTTTCAATTCTATTATGTTTAATTGTCATAAATTTAAAAAATAAGTTATTATAATTAAGTTTAATAGAAACTTTGAATATTTGTCATGGAGATTTTTTTATCCTTAAGAGAGTTGTCTAATTCAATTTTCCTTTACTTTTTCTCCACTTTAACCTGCAGAGGACCGAAATAACAAGAGAGCTAACAGCAGAGGTAATTGGTTTTAAAAATGTCTGGGGAAGGTGCAGACGATTTCAGACAATTTCTCCCACTTTGATTCCTGTTCTCTAAATGGCCTCCCTTTCTACTTCTTTATCTTGAATCAACAGGCTATAAGATTACTTCAAAAGAACACATCATTTTTTTGGTTGACAAACTAAAAATAGTTTAAAGAATGCAGAGGGAACAGGATTTTCATATTGCCTTCCTTACTGTTTCTTTTCTTCATGCTGATAACATCAAAGTCAAATCCATTCCAGTCAGCAAGTTCCCAGCACCTTGATTGGCTGAACACAATGAAAATTTGTTGAGGAGCAAATTTAACCGTTGCCTTTCTGTTTCCACCCATGACCAGGTGACTTATCGGATCCAAGGGTATATATAAAGGAAGTTCATAGGAGTGTTCTAGGGAAAATTGCCACTCTGTTAAACACTGAGAAAGGCAATGTTTGGGGGAGAGAAATTGAAGGATAGTATCTGTGCTATAAATGAAGAGATGTTCTGTCAGACAATAAAATTTATCTCAATAGGAAAGAGAGATAGGATGTGGCAAATAAAAATCTATTTGGGATACATGCCATTTGGGTAGAGAAAAATCATTCAGTGATAAAGAATGAACAGTTGGCATACGATATTTGAATTTGCACAAAAATTATTAGCAATTTTCAGGCCATAATGATCCTTCTCTCTTTTTTCTGTATTGACATATGAAGCATGTTCTACATAATCTCACATATCATTTTCCATTACTTTATACATTTCCTGTGATCAAGATTAATAGGTAGAAAGCTCATTGTCTACTGAGGTCAATACAAAATATGTAGTGTTTAAGTGTTAAATTGAAAATGGAGAGTGATAGTTAAAAACAGGAGAAATAAATATAACTTCTATAGAGGTAATGGGAAAATTTAGTGATTTGGTTAAATTTTACAAATATTGCCTATTTTGTGAGCATTGAAATGTTATAGGGAAAACTGGGTTTCAGTGCAAAACTATGTATTTTCTAGAGTACACTTTCCAGTTATCCTGATATTGTGAGAGTTATTTTATAACTATGTAAAATAATTATTTTTTTAAAATTTTTTGTTGATTAAGATGTTACATATATGTCCTTATTCCTCCAATACCCTCCTATCCCCCCACTCATGCCCTCAATGCTCCCCCCACCATTGTCTGTGTCCATTGGTTAGGCTTATATGCATGCATACACGTCCTTTGGTTGATCTCTTCCCCTTACCCCCACCCTCTCCTATCTTCCCTCTGAGGTTTGATGGCCTGATTGATGTTTCTCTGTCTGTGGATCTGTTTTTGTTCATCAGTTAAAAATAATTCTTATGCATAGACAACAAATATGTTCTATCAGATTGAGGTTTAGATGACTTTGCTCCTTCTCTATGGAGAAAGCTAGTTTCTGTGTATTTGTAAATTTATTTCACTAGAGCTTTTTTGGCTTCTTTTTGAATGACTTATAACATCTGTTTGATAACTTCATTATGAATGAAATAAAATCTTTAACATTCATTTATGCCTGCAAAAGATTCATGATTTTACCAAGTTGTTTTTAACAAAGTTAAATATGTGTAAAAACTATTTAGAACCTTGACTGATAGAAGGACTGATGAATAAAGGTAGCAGTTGTTATCATTCTTATAAGCCAGCATTCTTGCTTCTAAGTACTGGGACACAGTCATGATTAAAACTGAGGGAGTGGGTGGGATTAGAGACCAACCAAAGGACTTGTATGCATGCATATTGGCATAACCAATGGATACAAATACTGGGGCAGTGGAGGCTTGCCATAGGGTGGGAATGGCTGGGGGTTGAGGGGTCAATTGGGAAAAAGGAGACTTATGTAAAACTTTAGACCAAAAGAAAAAAAATGAAGGAGATCAAAGTGTAGTGAAAAAATCAAGTAAATAAATAGTTCCAGTACAATGTACTAAGAAATTACATTTGAAGTAAGTTCTTATAGAAATGTGGATCATATAGCAATTGACTCTGCCAAGGGTCAACAGAAAATGGATGGTGGGGGACAGGGCAGCATTTCAGATTTAAAAGAGAAAAGGAGTTAGTCAATCACATTATTGTCTCTAGCTACTCCTGATGAATAACTGTAATCAGACATCGTAATATTAAACACAGAATCAGGGCAAAAGCAATGAATGATTCAGCACTCTTTTACTAAATCAGAACTAAAATGAGCTTGATCATTTACTAGTTCTATGAAGTCAGCAAAGATACAAAGTGCAATGTTCTTTATTTAACCTGTGTAGATTTAGATATGACTAGAATTAATGATAGATAATTTAAAAATAAGTACAAAGGAGCTTATAAAACAAGGTTAAGTTTATGTAAAAATGTAAAGCCAACTTTTTAATGTAATCACTTAAGGAAATCACATAAAAGGTAAAAGTAAGCCCTAGCTGGCTTGGCTCAGTGGATAGAGCATCAGTCTGTCAACTTAAGGATCCCAAGTTCAATTCCAACGAAGGGCACATGGCTGGGTTGTGGATTTGATCCCCAGTAGGGGGTGTGCAGGAGACAACTGATCAATGATTCTCTCTCATCATTGATGTTTCTATCTCTCCCTTTCCCTTATTATTTGAAAACAATCAATAAATATATTTTTTAAAAGAAGCAAAAGTACTAATACAAACTTGTAGCACCGTGTTTCTGCTCAGTGTCTTATGTACCCATTCTATCATTGCACAATTTACTAAAGAAAAGGAATAGTTTTTTGGCTGGTGTGGTTCAGTGTTGAGTGTAGACCTATGAAACAGGAGGTCACGGTTCCATTCCTGGTCAGAGCACATGGTGGGGGTGTGCAAGAGGCAACTGATCAAAGATTCTCTCATCCCTGATGTTTCTATATCTGTCTCCCTCTCCCTTCCTCTTGGAAATCAAGAAGAATAAATTTTTTACTAAAAGAAAAGGAATAGTCATTGTTTCACAGTTAAGAATTCTTAAAGATAGAGACATGTTTATATTATGATCTGTGATAATAATGATAAATGCTTTCATGTGTAGAGAAGTAATATATTAAAAAATAATTTATATATTCAGTGTTTCCTTTAATTCTCTAACTGCTATTGAAAAGAAAGTTTTATTTTTCAAATTTTACAGACTGAAAGCTGAGTCTTAGAGATATATATTTTCTTATGCCAATTTAAAGAGGTAATAATATATGGCATCCTGCTTTCCTGGTTCTATATTATATATATATATATATATATATATATATATATATATATATATATATATAATTGATTTTTTTTACAGAGAGAAAGAGATAGGGATAGAGAATTAGAAACATCGATGAGAGAGAGACATCAATTAGCTGCCTCCTGCATGCCCCAAGTGAGATGTGTCCCCAACCAAGGTACCTGCCCCTGACCGGAATCAAACCTGGAACCTCTCAGTCCGCAGGCTGACGCTCTATCTACTGAGCCAACCCAGTTTCGGCATGGTTCTATATTCTTTTACATGCTGTTTCTTTCTTTCTTTCTTCTTTTTTTTTTAAGCAACCTTATGCTTCAAAGATGTTAGAGTCACAGAGTTAAAGTTGAGAATCCATTAGGACTAAGGATATAGTTTGAGATTAGAATCATGTGTTGGAGCTTTGTCTATAAGCCCAATATTTTTAAATGTCAAAAGTATAGGTAGGAAGGAGATGGCAGAGGAGCCAATTAGACCTTCCTTTATCCTATCCCATCCTCATACTATGATACCTTTAGATAATAAAAAAAATGCATTTTATGCCTGGCCTGCATGATTCAGTGATTGATTGTTGACCTATAAACCAGGAGGTCACATTTTGATTCCCAGTCAGGGCACATGCCGGGGTTTCAGGCTTGATCCTCAGTACAGGTGTGCAGGAGGCAGCTGATCAAAAATTCTCTCTAGCTCTCTCTCCCTCTCCTTTCCTCTCTGAAATCAATAAAATATATATTTAAAAAAATTGCATGTTTTTCTTATCACTGTTATACTTCATTTGCCATTTGCCTTCTGAAAGAAATGCACTTCAATTTTCAAAAAATTGCATAGTTTTATTATAGAAAACAGGTAAAGATAAAGGAAAGTCCTGACCATCTATACAAAACCATATCCATTTCAATAATGTTAATGTTAAAGAAATCTATGTAGCATAGGCTACCTAGACCTTTCTTGCTTAATTTTATTACAGGGACCCAGAATTCCAATTTGTTCTCAAGTTCAGCGTGGGCCATTGTTATTAGATGCTGCATGCCAGGGTACTGACTCATTTATCAAACATTGCAGAGCCACTCCTTAAAGTTTGTCAGGTTGTGCCCTTCAGAAGTTGCCCAGCCAACTAATAAGGCTGCTCAATGATAGCCCACATTCCACCCATACTCCTTTCTTTAAGGGCAATGCCTGGAATTGGGCTGCAATTATCTGGAAGGGATGATCAGTATTTTCTTTATCCACATAAAGGCATTGCATGTGCCAGCTGAGATAGTGATGAAAAGGAGTGCAAACAGCAGGAAGGATGCTGGAAAAGGTGATCAGTAGGTAAGGTGTACCGTTAGAAATCCCCCGTCTGGTTTCTATATTCCTTCTATTGCTTAGCAGTCTGAAATCCTCATCACTCAGCTCCATGATAGTCCACTCTCCCTAGCCCTAATGGATTCTCAACACTATTCTTTTGAGGATAACTCAAATAGAGTGAGTGATAAAATAGACCTTCTTTGGGAGAGCATTTAACTAGCTAACAGAGGATGGAAACATGAGTTTGCTAGAGAGCTTTGACTCTTCTGTCAGCCCAAAGGGCCTTTTCTAATCTTTTGGTTTTCACTAATTTCACTTAAGGTGGCTTTAATATTTCTGGCAGCCACCAGGACCCAAGGGCTGCTTCCTTAGATGAGTAATCCAAGGTAGGTGACCCGCTACAGCTCTACTGGGAAAAGTTGGGGATATGCTCTCTCTTGCTTGTTTGTTTTCCTAGACTTGCTTCATCTTATCACTCTTGCATAAAACCTTACCTAGCACCAAAGACTCTAGTTTAATCCTAGAAGTATCAAAGGAGTTATTCCAGGCTTAATGAAGAAGACACCACAAGGCTAATTTGAGCAATAATGCTGTCTGATTAACACTAACCCAGAGAAGGTCATTGTTAATAAATGAACACTAAGCTGCTACAACAGGCAGGCATGTTTCTGTATCTGGCTCTAAATATAGAGAAACACACTCCACAGGTCTTTTCTCAGCTGCTTGATTAGCTAGTTTGATCTTAAAATGACCAAGCGATAAATTACTAAAAACATAATTTACTGGCTGTTACCTTGCTGGCCTCACAGAATAAAGAATTAATATTCTGTTGTATTTTCCAAGTTATCCTGATGTGTTGCAGGGGCTACTTCTCCTTAAGTCAAAATTGGAATCAGAAAATGATAGAACCACAGTACATTAGAAATGTAAGTGATTTGGGGAAGTATCTTGCCTAAATCCTCACACAACAAAAATATATGGAGGGGACCTCATAGGCAGCTTCCCAACCTCTTCTGTGATCATTTCAGGGTGTCCAGGTTGGGAGGCATAATCTATTTAAAAAAAATAAGTTCCTTGACCGAGTCTATCTACCCATGTTCATTAGCAACTTTGAAATGCAACAGGATCCCTTTGAATACAAAATTGGTATATCCATTTCATAACTAATCATTATATACTGTAGCAGATAATTTAGAAAAACTAAGATTATCTTGTGGACATCAAGCTACCATAGGAAGACTCAGAGCTCAGGAATGTAGGGCCTCTACTTCCGCATAAGTATTAATGGCGTGATTTCTACCTGCCAGATATAGTATAGGAAACACAATAGGACAAGACAAAAAAACATTTCTGGATTGTATATAAAACTTTTTTAAACTGTGAGGGAACCAACTAAAGACAAAATTTCAATGCCTGTTATGTTCTCATATGGAGAAATTTCATACTGCAAATTATTGACAGAATCGACTACATTGAGTACACATTCTACAATATACAACAGAGAGGCACTGAAGGTTTAGAAGCTATCCTTATTTTTGCCTACAATATCGGTCATAGAAAATCAAGTGAAAACATTTAAATAAGCTAGTTTCCCATATAGAAATAGACTTTTAAGCCCCAGAGAATTGTTAAAAGGAAGTGAAAACAAAACCCAAACAAAAAACCCTTAGCCAGCTTAGCCTATTACGCACTCATGTTTCTGTATCAGATCTGGATCATAAATTTCATCACATTTCCATTTTCTCTATTATAATATCATTCCATTTAAAAAAGAAAGTCAGATCTTACCTAAGCACACAAACCTGACGGCAGGCAGAATACTTAAAATGAAAAGGTCCATATTTAGAGAAATGAAGTTTTTCTAATCATAAAAAAAGAGTTTGCATAGTCAGAAAATAATATCATGCACATGCATGCCTTTTGGCACAGTACTTTACGTGTACTATTACTATGGCCCAGCATTAAACATAATGTATATTAAATTAGCTTACGGACAAATAATCATAATAACCATTACTTCTCACCATGTAAGAAGAAAGTGAAAAAGACTGTCATTTTACACATTAAAAAAATTACTAGCCCACTACCTCTGAAATCAGAGTATAAGACATTGGGCCAAGTAATTATAGAATGCTAATGTCCCACTCCAGATAACATTTATTTTGCTATACTTTGTACAAAACACTCGGCTGGAAACCATGGATGATCCAAAATTAGAAAGACATATTTCCATCTTTTAAGAGTGTATAGTATACTGCGAGAAATGTAATGTGAGCGTGCATGTTACTCAATCATATACTTAAGGCACAAGGTAAGTTGTTGTTCTAATAGGTAGCACCTAATGCAACATTCCAGGCAAGAGAAACCGCCTTCTGAGTAGAAATGCTAATGCTAACGATTCCTTCCTTGCTGAATTCTTGGTGGGAAGCCTCTACAAATCTCTGGAATTCTCTCTTTGTGCTTCCCTATCTAGTACTTTGTTCTTTAAAAGCCAGCTACTAAAGAATCAGGAAGTCAGCAGGGATCTGCCTGGGTTCTCCCTCCCTGTAGAGTGGCCTAGATACTTATTCAAGGCAGTAAGCTGGAGCCATTACAGGATTCACTTTGTTTCCTGTGTCTCAGAGATTGCTTTCCTGCACTGCTTGATATTCAGTGTCTTGAAAGCATTGGTTTATATATTTTGTGCAGATCTTTGTTTGTTATGTGTCTGTGAGAGTGAAACTTAACTTTGTAACTCCATTTTGATGAAAAGTGGAAATCTTCATTGATTCTTACTTTTAGAATAATTTGCCAGTGAAGAAACTGAGGCTTTAGCAATATTAAATGACTGTCTGGATTTTACAAAGAAGACAGACATATGAAAATGAACAAAGTGGGTTCATCTGCCTGTGGCATCAAAAGCCAAACTCATGAGATAGGATCTGGTGCAAAAGGAAAGTGGTTTATTCAGGTGCCAACCTGGAAGAATGGTGGACTCCTATCTCAAAGACCCTTTCACCTTCCTGCCTAAATCCATGATTTTATAAGGATAGGGAGGAGAGGGCTTTTTCTCCTATACAATTAGCTTGCTATCTTTTCTCATGTTTAGTTCCCTGTTCATTCATCATTTTAGTCTTGGTGTGCTGAGTGTAAGAATCTCAACCTGAGCCATCTCAGGCAATGGGTAAGACTTCAGGCACTCACTGACGGTCTACAGCAGTGATTCTCAACCTTTCTAATGCTACGACCCTTTAATACAGCTCCTCATGTTGTGGTGACCCCCAACCATAAAATTATTTTCATTGCTACTTCATAACTGTAATTTTGCTATTGTTAATGAGTTGTAATGCAAATATCTGTTTTTTTCAATGGTCTTAGGTGATAACCCACCGGTTGAGAACTGCTAGCAAGGTCACCTAAGACCATTAGAAAACACAGATATTTGCATTACGATTCATTAACAATAGCAAAATTACAGTTATGAAGTAGCAATGAAAATAATTTTATGGTTGGGGATCACCACAACATGAGGAACTTTATTAAAGGTCATAGCATTAGAAAGGTTGAGAACCACTGGTCTACAGTATCAGAGTCAGTGGGTGAGGTGGCAGGCTATAAGATCCACTCTCAGGAAGTCTGGAGATGCCATATCCCTCAGTCCATATCCTGAAGCTGGACTGAGCACTCACTCATCCATTCAGGGACCTGGTTGAAGTCTGCAGGGATCCCTTGGATTCTGGTGCACCTATGTCTTCTGCGCAGCCTTCCAAAATTTATGAAGTATCTGCCCTTTGATTTTGAGTGTGCAGCCTGCCTCTCTGACTGAGTGTCTATAGTAACATTGATATTTACACTCAACTCAAATAAGGGGCCCCTGGATTGAGGTGAATGACTGCACCATTTATTCTAGGTTTCAGG
>PVJN01066389.1:0-10012 GCA_004026805.1 Lasiurus borealis
AAGCACTATATGTGTTAACAGCTAGAGCTATTGTCAGCATAATAGTTAAATCAATGAGTGCATTTAGAATTAGGTCCACTCAGCATTCAACAGTTGGTGTTATGCTACCTTTGTATTTAGCATAAGATTTTCCATGTCACACTTAATCCTGATACAAAAATTTTAAAGTTCATATTTCTAAGAAAAGAAGACCACCCAACTTAATAGTAATTCTCAACAATAATTGCTTATTAGAATCAACTGGAAGGCTTTTAAAACTGTAAATGCCCCGGCTCCATCTAAGACAAATTCTGAATCTCTAGATCACAATTCTCAAAGTGCAGTTCCTGAATCAGGAACTTCAGCATCCTCTACAACCTTGTCAGAAATTTAAATTCCCAGACCCAGCCCGAACTTACCTACTGAAACATTAACACTGGGGGTGAGGGTGAGCTTGGGGCACAGACATCTGTGGCATTCTAATGCTGAAGCTCAAGAACCACTACATCAGACACCAACATTTTAAAAGCTTGCAGAGATTTAAATATGCATCCAGGGATAGTAGTGCAACATGGCTTCAAAGGCATAAAAAAATTGCTGGAACAGAAAAACACATAAAATTTCTAGTTACAGTGGAGCTATGTGCCCCAAATGCACCTCTGTGAAGAAAATCAGTCTAAGTATAGCAGCCTGAGGTCATGCTTGCGGACTGCAGTAGATGTGGCACCTCCCTGGTTGGGACATTATCCATGACACCACTGCTCAAACCTGCTCTTCCCAGTCAGGATGCAGTTGATGGTGGGAGGAATGACTGGCTGGGGGACTCAGACTCAACTACAAGGTCAGAGATATAATACACCCTCCACCCCCCACCCCCATCCCCGCCTGCTTGGCGAGAGAGTATTTTAGACTAGGAGGTTGAATTTGGGATTTCCGGTACATAATAGTATATATGAACTTTTATCTAATAAGCTTCATGAAATAAATATTACAAGTGATTATCTCTAAGGCCATCCAGCTAAATGCATAATTGTGACAAATCAATAAATGCTTCCACTTCATCAAGCACTTAGAGTGAATACAATAAATCATTTTGAAGAATTATTTCAAAACCTTCCTTAAGAGTGGCTCTTTAAGAGGTTGTGAATAGACATGTGGAAAAATACTTATTTAAGTCAATTATATAGTTTAAGTTGTCTATAATTAAGTTTCTTACTAAATTAATGGTAATCAAATGTATTAAAACAAAATACCTATGTAATCTTCCCTATAGTTCCATCATATACATACTAAAGACCCGGGGCATGAAATTCAGTCTTTGCAAGCACTATATGGGTATCCTTCACCCCCAGCCTGCTCCTGATCCAATCTGGGACCCCTTGAGGGATGTCTAACTGCCCATTTAAGCCTGATCCTGGATCAGGTCTAAATGAACAATCAGATATCCCTCTCACAATCCAGGACTGCTGGCTCTCAACTGCTCACCTGCCCGCCTTCCTGATTGTCCCTAACCTCTTCTGCCTGCCAGCCTGATCATCCTCTAACCACACCCCTGCCAGCCTGATTGATGCCTAACTGCTCCCCTGCCAACTTGTTTGTCCATAACTGCCTTCTCCTGTGGGCCTGGTCGCCCACAACGTCCCTTCTCTGCCTGGTCACCCCTAACTGCCTCCCCTGCCAGTCTGGTCACATTACGCAGCCTGCTCTTCGATTGTTTGGTCATTACTCCCTAACACCCATGCTGGCCTTGTTACCTCATGCAGCCTGCTGTTCAGTCGTTACTGTTACTCTGACAGCATCCTGGACAATTTACATATTCCTCTATTATTAGTATAGATATATAATAAAAGCGTAATATGCTAAATAGACCACAGTCAAACAACCTTCCAGACGTTACAGCGGTACCTTAAGATACGAGTTTAATTCGTTCCGTAACCTTGAGCCGTGGGAAACTATGAGACACTCGAGTCGCGGTAAACTGGTGGGTTGTGTGCAGCTGGCCGATCCATGTGATTACTCCTATCTCAAATGTTGCTCGTATTTCAAAGCAAAAATCGCTCGCTTGACGGCTCGTATCTCAAAAATCTCGTATGTTAGGGCACTCGTATCTTGAGGTATCACTGTATTTCGGACATCCTTGCAGATGAAGCCACATTGGCGGAGGACAAGGAAGAGGCAATTAAGGGTGATCAGTCAGGCTAGCAAGTGGTTAGGGGCAGCAGGCAGTCAGGCAGAGCAATTAGGGGCGATCAGGCAGGCAAGTGAGTTGTTAGGAGTAATCAGGCAGGCGAGTGGTTAGGGGCGATCAAGTAGGTAGGCAAGTGGTTAGGGGCAATCAGACAGGCAGGTGAATGGTTAGGGGGAATCAGGCAGGCATCTAGTGGTTAGGTCCTGGATTGCAAGAGGGATGTCCAAGTGCTGGTTTGAGCTCTATACCACCTAAAATGGCAGTTAGACACCCCCTGAGGTGTCGTGGATTGGAGAAGGTGCAGGCCAGGCTGAGGGGACCTTCTCCCTCCTGGGCCCAAATTTCATGCATTGAACCTCTAGTGTATCTCTATATGTAAAAGGCTAAGTGACCTACTGTCCATTCATCCAACCAACTGACAGGCCAGGTGGTACATATGACATGCACTGGCAACCCTATATAATAAAAGGCTAATATGCAAATTGTCCCCTTGACTGGGAGTTTGACTGGGAGTTCAAGTAGGGGCAGAGCCAGCTGGCCAACCACCTACCACCCCTCTCCCTGGCTAGCCCCACCCCCAATCAACCCCAATCGGGGCAGGCCAGCCAGACACAACCCATGCACGAATTCATGCACCAGGCCTCTAATATATATATAAATTCCTGGATGTCAACAAAAAATGTCTTTTTACATTATTTACTATTTTTAACTTTACCTTTGGCAGGCAAGTTAGACTTAAACAATTTTATTAAAATCACTTCCTTCAGAAAGAAAGAAACCCTTATATTTACATCAATAAATATATTTTAAGAATTATTTAAAACAGCCCATGGCATGATAACACATGCAGTAGGCCACTTGCTACTTCCACAGGAAACAGTGGGAACCACAGGGCGCCACCAGGAGCCGTGCCCCTTCTGCGAGAGCAAGAGGAACCCGCACCAATTCCACAGGAGGCAGGAGGGACCCACGTTACTTCCGAGGCAGGGGGGCCCACCATCCCTTCTCTGGGCCTGCACTTGGCCTCAGAGGCTGAGGGCTGGCCCCCCTTCCCTGTCTGTGTCCACTTGTGCTCCAGGGAGCCAGCCCGAGCCCAGCACCATGACAAAACAAGCATTCTGCTAGGCCAGTCACGCTGCCTGCTCTGAATGGCTACCCCCTCACCCCTCAGGCCTGGGGGACTCTGGCAGGGCTGAGAGGACTGGGCACTGCCATCTTGTGGCTATGGGTGCCACCATCTTTGTGACAGAATGATGGTTAATTTGTATATTACCCTTTTATTAGATAGGATAGAATTATCTCAAAAGAGTAAGAAAAATCATATTAGATTTAAAGTCAGCTCTCTGCAGTAAAAGCCTCCTAAATTGAAACCTCATTCATCTTCAAGCAGAAGGCCACCTCCTGCCTTGTATTCTCATTGCATGTTGATGAGATTTTATTTAGTGCCATTTTTAATTCTACTTTGTAGGAAAAAGATGTGATCTGATGCTTGAATCATCTCTACTCTGTCCCTTTCTAAACATTGCTAGTGAAAGGAACCCCTCTCCCCTCTCCTCCTGAGACAGAGGATGCATCTTATTTCTGTTTTGAAGGTTAGAAAATGACTTATTCATAATTATCTCTTTTTCTAGTGCCTGTTTCTGTCTGGTTTCTGGCCCCTTGTTCCATAGACTATGGCTAATCCCTCCACAAATATACTAAACCTTCACATATTTGAAAATTATAATCAAGATAAAAATTTACTGAGATCAATGAAAGGTATTCTACTGGGACCTAAAAAAATAAGCTACATAAGCATAAGGTCAGAACATCATGAGTCAGTGGCCCACATGTTTTAGCTGCAATTTACAGAAAAGGGAGTTGAGGCTGAAAACCACAAACGAGTCCCAAGCTCACAAGGCCAGGTCAGTATTGGTGAAACTATAGCCTGAGCCCAGAGCTCATTCAGAGTTCTGTTCTTTTTCTACCTGTCCATGATACCACCTCTATTCTGTCATTACAATTCTTCAGTGTTTCCTATTGCTATCCAGTTCACTGTCTTCCCAGGCCAGTAGTCTCTATGTGATGAACTATTTGCCTGATTCCTTTACTTTTCCTACTAGAATATGATTTTCCCCTCAATGGTAGAAATCATTTAATGTAGTCTAATAGTTCTCATGCTGTTGCCCACATTGAGATGTGTAAGAAGTTTTTATTAATGTGAAATAAAAAGTCAAGTATCTTTATTTTGACAATTTACTGTCTACAGAAGCAGCATCAGGAAAAATAAAATTATCTCTATCTAGAAATATAAATTGTTTTTATAACATGGTCTTACATCACACATAGTTGCTAGGACCAAAGAAATGACTTAGTTAAAAATTTGGATTACATATATTTTTCTTCTAAAGATATAAATGCTTTAAGTACAGCACTAACAAATGGCTAAATACTTTATGTTTTTCCACCTCTTTGATTTCCCTATCAGTATCTTTGCTTCCAATCTTTCTTTCCTCCAGATATGTCTATAAATTTTTTTTCTACACTACTCTTCCTACATAATAAAAAGAGTCTCCTGACCTTCAGAGTCAATTGCATACTCGTTGTCATGGTTCAGGAATGCATGATCCTGCTCATTTATCTCACTCTGCTCCCCAGGCAGGCAGCTCGCACACCCAGCCAACAGAATGCATGTCCCGCTCCGGGTCCATGCTGAGTTCTCCTGCTCTCTGCTTCCCATATTCTCTCCACCGTTCTATTAAACTCTGAAATGCTAGCCGTTCTTTACATAGTAAGATGTAAAGATAAAACATGGTTCATTCTGACAGTAATGATTTGAAGAACACATGTGTTGTATTCAAGGCCATGATTTATATTTGTTTTGAAAATAACTCTTTTGAGTTGATTAGCTTTGTTTATTTTTGCTTCTCTTTCAAACTATTTTTAAATTTTCTAAAAAACAACCTACAAACATGACTATAAATTCTGAAAAGAACATCTGAAATATTTCCTGGTTATCCCTTACATAAAGAGAGTACCAGCAAAGGATCAATCATTGTGTTTCAAGTTGAGCTGTGTTGGATCAATCATTGTGTTTCAAGTTGGATGTGATGTTTAATTTTTTGTGTTAACTGGGTTAAGGGGTGCCAAAATAACTGGTAAAACATTTCTGGGAATACCTATGAGGGTGTTTCTGAAAGAGGTTAGCTTTTGAATTAATAGTTTGAGTCAAAGAAGATCACCCTCCCCAGTGCACTGAAGGCTTGAAAAAAACAGAAAGGCAAAGGGAGGTGAATTCACTCTCTTTGCTTGAGCTAGGACAGCCATCTTACCCTGCCCTCAGAAACCTGTGCTCCTGGTTCTCAAATCTTTGGATTTTGACTGTGACTTACACCATTGGTGCCCTAATTCTTGGGGCTTTGATCTCAGACTTACATCATGGGCTCAGTGAATAATATCACTGACTTCCCTGGGCCTCCACTTTGCAGAGGATAGATCCTGGGACTGCATGGCCTCATAATTTTGTAAATTTCTCTCTCTCTCTCTCTCTCTCTCTCTCTCTCTCTCTCTCTCTCTCTCTCCATATATATATATATATATATATATATATATATATATATATACATATATATATATATATATACACACACACACACACACACACACACATAAATACGTATCACTCTATCACAAAGATGACTGTACCCACAGCTGAGGCCAAGTTCCCATAAGAAGCTTTAACAAGCAATCAATAGGAACCTGAGGCTACGCCCTCTCCAACCCCCATGGGGCTTGGCAGGAGACCTCAGGCTGCACCCCCTACCCCAGCACTGGGCCAGGGGACCTGAGGCTGCACCCTCCTGCCTGGCTGGGCTTGATAGGGGACCTCAAGGTGCACCCCAGTGCTGGGTTGGGGAAACTCAGGCCACTCCCCTGCCCAGTGGGGCTTGATGGAGGGCCTGAGGCTATGCTCCCCTCCTGGTGCTGGGCCAGGGGACCTGAGGCTGTGCACCCCCACCTGACAGGGCTTGATGGGGGACCTCAGGCCATGACCCCATTCAGTGGGACTTGATAAAGGACCTCAAGGCACACCCCTCACCCGGTCTGGGCTGGGGGATCTCAGGTCACACCTCCCATCCTGGTGTGGGAGAGAACCTGAGGCTATGTCCCCTGCTTGGCAGGGCTTGACAAGGGTGGGCCTGGCCAGGTCTGGATCTAGCCCACATGTGTGTGGCTGAGTCTGGGTCTCAGGTGATTTTGAAGTGCATATGGGTGGACAGGGACTTGACTCTGGGTCCCATGGTGTACCCCAGACTCTGACAGGAAGAAGATTTTCATATACATTTGACTAATTTTCTTTCATCTCTGACATTTCTATTATAGAGAAAGGGCAAATAGCAATATTAAAATATTTCATCTAATTAATCCCCTTTTAATGTGCATGAATTTCATGTACCAGGTCACTAGTGTGTGTGTGTGTGAGAGAGAGAGAGAGAGAGAGAGAGAGAGAGAGAGATTATGTGTGCATATGATTCTATTTCTTTGGAAATAGAATATATTATTGATTCTACTTCTCTATATATATATTATTGATTCTACTTCTTTGGAGAACCCTGGCCAATGTAGATTTTGGTACTTAAAGTGGTTATAGAGAAGCAGAATTTTAAAGATGAATTTCTTGAATTGGTTCTTGAGTTTTTGAAATATCTCTGTAATATGATCAGATTTAAAGATCCTAATGTCCTTATTTCCAGTAGTAAAGAGAGCACTGGTAGTCCATGGTGTAAACTGTCTATAGAAATATGCAAAATTCTGCACTGGATACTCCCAATTAACCATTATAAGATGCAATGAGCTAAGTGACTCTGTATATGACACTTTTGAATATTTCAGAAAAGGAAGGAATACAATGACATTAATTAGTTGCTCCTACTGTTACTGAACATAGTGGTGAAAGAAAAGGATGCACTCAAAGATTCAAATTCCCAGCCCAAGTGCAGCATCAATGATCTGAGAGCTGCCATTGGCCCTGAGGAAAAGCCTCCTCTCCTGTCCCCACAGGGCTGAAATTGCAGAAAATTGCAGAACATCATCCTGAGATTGGCTAAATTACAATGCCAGGTTGAACTCTCAGCCTAGCAGTGTCTGCTGTTAAATTAAGGACATTGGTTGGGAAAAAATGAGATCCTGTAAGTTGGGCTGGGATGTGTGAGAAGATTCTATAAGTTGGGCTGGGATGTGTGAGGAAGCTGGGGATATTGAGCCCCTAAATCGTAACAGTTCTTCTTAGCCAGTAGAAGTTTCCCACCCTCGGTGGAATTGGCCTCCTCACCCCAGGAGAAACAGTCTCTTCACCTCAGTCTGAAAGGATTAATTCTGCATGCATGAGAAATGGTAATGACCCTTCCTGCGTCAGTTGCCATGAAAGACAATGCTGATTCTCCTCCAGACCCATCTCATCTCCCCTTTTTACTTCTAGATCTATTAGCCTTGAGTCCCAGCAGGCCCCTCAAGGGAAGGTACAAAATATGGCCTATGAGAATGTGTGTTACATCCAAGAGAATTACTTGAGTTTTCTAATTCATGCAGACAGAAATTGAGGGAATAGCCATGGAAATGAATATTAACACATGGGATAAATGGTGATAATAACATAAAGTTATATGAGACTGAATTGATATGAGCTCTCTACACAGAAATTTTGCATTTAACATTGCACTTGGGAAGTTAGAAAGGGCTCTAACAATTTGTTTCTAACAGAAAGTCACAGCCCTTCAATCCACTCTCAGACTTGAGCCAATTTATAGACCTAGACCTCCTTCAGTGAAGGGAAAGCCAGGTCCTCTAAAGGAAGGCTCTCAGAACACCACCAAAAATGTATTCTGTTCATTTATCTCCCAACCTTCCCCAAAGGGACCTGTGGCCTTCTAGGAGAGTGTCTGTATACTGGGAAAGAGGAAATAATCAGGCCTTCCAGGGACAATTAGACACTGGCTCTGAATTGGCACTGATTCCAAGAGACTCAAAATGTCACTGTCACCCTTCAGAGAAGAGGTTTATGAGGGTTTGATGACATAAGAATTTAAGTTCAGGTTCATTTCACAGTGGGTCTATGCAACCCATCCTAAGGTTATCCCACCAATTCCAGAATGTATCATTAGAATAAACCAGATAAAATTCTCACATCCCGTAAAGTGGGGGCTACTATGATGAGGAAAACACCGGGGAATCCATTAGAACTGTCTCTACCCAAGAAAATAAAAGTAACACCACATTCCTAGAGGGGTTTCAGAGATTAATGCCACCATCAAGGACATGAAAGATAAAGGAGTAGTGAATCTCAGCACATCCCCATTCAACTCTCCTATTTGTCCTGTGCAAAAGACAGATGGATCTCAAAGAACGACAGTGGATTTTTGTAAGCTTAACCAGGTGGCAACTTCTATTGCAGCTGCTGTACCAGCTGTGGTTTTATTGCTTAAGCAAATTAACGCATCCCCTGGTACCTGGTATGCAACTGTTGATCTGTTTTCTTTCCTCCATTCCTGTCCATTAGACTTAGCAGAAGCAGCTTTCTTTCAGCTAGCAAGGCCAGCAATACAACTTCACTCTCTTACCTGAGAAATATATCAACTCTCTAGCCCTATGTCATAATTTATATTTCAAGGATTTTGATTGCTTTCCCCTTTCACAAGATAGCATAAGGGGTCCATTATACTGATGACATTATGCTGATTGGACCTAGTAAATGAGAAATAGCAACTGTTTTAAACTTAGTGATAAGCCATTTGCATGTCAGAAAGTGGGAAGTAAGTCTGACTAAAATTCAGGGCCCTTTTACCACAGTGAAATTTCCCAGGGTTCTGTGTGTAGAGCATATTAAAATACCCTTTCAGAGGTGAAGGGTAAGTGGCCAGGGCCAGTTGGGTAAGTTGGTTGGAGAGTCATCCCATTCACCAGGAAAGTTACAGGTTAGATTCCCAGTTAAGGCACAAGCCCAGGTTGTGGGTTTGATCCCTGTTAGGGTGTGCATGGGAGACAACCAATTGATATGTCAATTTGGTCACAGGGTTGTCTAGATAGCTGGTAATGGATTGTTTCTGAATGTGTCTATGAAGAAATTAGCATTTGAATCAGTAGACTGAGTAAAGATTGCTCTCACCAATGTACTGAGGGGCTGAACAGAACTGAAAGGTAAAGAAATAGCAAATTGTATCCCTTTGCTTGAGCTGATACATCCATCTTTTTCTGCCCTGGGACATGGTGCTCCTGGTTTCCAGGCTTTCAAACTCATGTTGAATAACACCACCAACCTTCCTGGTTCTCCAAATTGCAGAAGGCAGATTGTGGCTTCCATAATCATACTAGAGACTCAGTACATAAAATTCATGCATGGGTAGGGTCCCTAGTGGCTGTCAGCTGCCAGCAGGGGGTCTTCCTTCATTCTACACTGTTCGTTGGTGGTCAGCACACCTCATAGTGAACAATTGACCTCCTGGTTGGTTGAACTCCAACACAATAGGTCAATTTGCATGTTAGGTTTTTATAGATATTCTAGAGGCCTGGTGCAAAAAATTCATGCATTGGAGGGGTTCCCTCAGCCCTGACTATAGCCCCTCCAATCCAGGACTCCCTCAGGGGATATCTGATTGCCGACTTAGGCCTGATCCCAGGGATCTGCCAGTTGGAGATCAGGTCTAAACTGGCAGTCGGACATCCCTCTCACAATCCAGGACTGCTGGCTCCTAACTGCTCACCTGCCTGTCAGCCTGATCACCCCTAATGCCCCCCTGTCAGCCTGGTTACCCCCAACTGCCCCCCTGCTGGTGTGGCTGCCCCCAACTGGCCCCCGCCAGCCTGGTCACC
>PVJN01066390.1:0-10012 GCA_004026805.1 Lasiurus borealis
ACTCATGCTAAATATCCTGGTAGCCAGGGCTGTAAGCTGGATGACTAATAAACATACACCTGTCTGAGAGGCCCAGTGTGTTAATGAGTTGTGTACTTAAGGTTCTCCATTCTTAGGTCAGGAACTAAAATTCCACAGAACTTGCCTCATGTCTTTAATCCTACCTGGTAAGACATTGTTTATTAGTAGGTTGAAACTGTGTTATTCATCCCTGGATCCTCAGCAACCAGCACACTCTCTGACCCAAAGCAGACCCTAGGTAATTGTTCTCCTGGGCTCAGAACCAAGGTTAGGAAGACAATCATTAATTGACTACGACAAGAGCCTAGCCAGTTTGGCTTGGTGGATAGAGTGTCAGCCTGCGGACTGAAGGGTTCCAGGTTCAATTCCGGTCAAGGGCATGTACCTTGCTTGCAGGCACATCCCTAATAGGGGTTGTGAAGAAGGCAGCTGATCAATGTTCCTCTCTCAATGTTTCTATCTCTCTTCCTTTCTCTCTGTAAAAAAAATCAATAAAATAAACTTTTAAAAAATTGACTACAACAGATCACAAATTGAACCCTAGCCTCAACTTCCATGTCTAAAAGGATCTCTCAGACACATAGTCGGTGCTCAAGGTTATATAAATTCTATAAGGATGACAGGTCTTGATCACAACCATATACAATCTCCTACAATGTTTGGCAAATAAATGTCGCCAAAACCGGTTTGGCTCAGTGGATGGAGCGTCAGCCTGTGGACTGGGGGGTCCCAGGTTCGATTCCGGTCGAGGGCATGTGTGCTGGTTGCGGGCACATCCCCAGTGGGGGTTGTGCAGGAGGCGGCTGGTCGATGTCTCTCTCTCATTGATGTTTCTGACTTTCTATCCTTCTCCCTTCCTCTCTGTGACAAATTAATAAAATATATTAAAAAAAAAAAGATTTGTCAAAAGAGTGAATGGGAGGAGAAACCAAGATGGCGGCATAGGTAAAAACCTAAACTGCTGCCTCGCACAACAATTTCAAAACTACAGCTAAAAGACAGATTGGACATCATCTAGAACCACAGGGAAGCTGGCTGGGTGGAAATTCTACAACTAGAAGGAAAGAGAGGGTCTCATGGAGATTCAGAGGAGCTGCAAAAAGCAGGTACAGAGACACGCACGTGGAGAGGACGAGCGGCAGAGTGCCTGGCTGGCTTCCTCTAGTGGGAGGGAGACAGAAATTCCCGACTGCACTGAACCCCATTTCCAGGCAAGACTCATATGGGGGGAGTCTGGACTGTCAGGAAAAGGTGGAGTGCACAGCAACTCGGAGCCACAAAAGGCAGAGGTCTGGAGGCGCATACACATGCGCACAAAGAGGACTGCAGCGATTACTAAGGGACACTGAGACCCAGGGGACTCATAGGCCAGGCCTGATGGGAAGCCATGGCTGTCTGCTCAGCTCTGAGACTCCGCCCCATCCAAGCCGAGCACAGAGGCTTTTGCAATTTTGCAAATCTTATAATGCTGATTCGAGCACAGAAGTTCTGGCATAGACACAGCTGATCCTCACAACCAATTGGCCTGGAAGTCAATTTCCCCCAGTGATACCAACAACAATCAAGATTTATCTACAACAAGGCTGTACACACAGTTCACAAAGGGGTGCACCAAGAGTGTCCACTTCAGGTAACAGGAAGCGGAGCTACTGGGCCATATAGGACACCTGGTACACAAAGCTATATTACCAACTCAGGGAAGCAGCGAAAATGCGGAGACAAAGAAAAAGATCACAAATGAAAGAAATGGAGGAAAACAACAGGATATAGAGTTCAAAACCAGAGTTATAAGGTTTTTCAAGAATTTCCTGGAAAAGGTCAATAAATTTAGCGAGACCCTCGAGGATATGAAAAAGGACTAACTAGAAATTAAACATACACTGACTGAAATAAAAAATATTATACAGAGACCTAACAGCAGACTAGAGGAATGCAAGAATCAAGCCAAAGATTTGAAATACAAAGAAGCAGAAAAAACAATCCAAAAATTTAGAGATAGTGTAAGGACCCTCTGGGACAACTTCAAGCGTACTAGCATCAGAATTATGGGGGTGCCAGAAGAAGAGAGAGAACAAGATACTGAAAACCTATTTGAAGAAATAATGACTGAAAACTTCCCCCACCTGGTGAAAGAAATAGACTTACAAGTCCAGGAAGCACACAGAACCCCAAACAAAAGAAATCCAAAGAGGACCACACCAAGACACATCATAATTAAAATGCCAAGAGCAAAAGATAAAGTATTAAAAGCAGCAAGAGAAAAACAATTACCTACAAGGGAGCACCCATACGTCTGTCAGCTGATTTCTCAACAAACTATGCAGGCCACATTGGAGCGGCAAGGAATATTTAAAGAAATGAATAGCAAAGAACCTACAACCAAGATTACTTTACCCTTCAAAGCTATCATTCAGAATTGAAGGTCAGATAAAGAGCTTCACAGATAAGAAACAGCTAAAGGAGTTCATCAACACCAAACCAGTATTATATGAAATGCTGAAAGGTACTCTTTAAGAAAAGGAAGAAGAAAAAGGTAAAGATAAAAATTATGAACAACAAAATACTTATCTATCAACATCTATGAATCTAAAAAATCAAGTGAATTAAAAATCTGATTAACAGAATAAACTGGTGAATATAATAGAATCAGAGGCATAGAAAGGGAGTGGACTGACAATTCTCAGGGGGAAAGGCTTGAGGGGGTGTGGGAAAGACTGGACAAAAATTGTACACCTGTGGATGGGGACAACGCAAGGAAGGTAAGGACAGAGGGTGGGGTGGGACAGGGTGGAGGGGAGCTATGGGGGGGGGAAGAGAAACAACTGTAATAATCTCAACAATAAAGATTTATTAAATTAAGAAAAAAAAAGAGTGAATGGCTGTCCCAGCTGGTGTGGTTCAGTGGTTAAGCCTTGACCCATGAACCAGGAGATCACTGATTCCCTGTCTGGGCAAATGTCCTGGGGTTGCAGGCTTGACCCCCATTAGAGCATGTGCAGGAGGCAGCCAATCAGTGATTCTCTCTCATCTTGATGTTTCTATCCCTCTCACTTCCTCTCTGAAATAAAATACATACATACATATATATATGTATATATATAAACATATATATCATATATATAGAGAGACACATACACACATACATGTATATATATACGTGTACCAGGTAATAATGCAGATTTTTTTCAATAGATGTGTTTACACATATGTTGATGTATATGTGATTTGATACGTATGCTATTTTTTTTAAATATATTTTATTGATTTTTTACAGAGAGGAAAGGAGAGGGATAGAGAGTTAGAAACATCGAGAGAGACATCAATCTGCCGCCTCCTGCACACCCCTACTGGGGATGTGACCACAACCAAGGTACATGCCCTTGACCGGAATCGAACCTGGGACCCTTCAGTCCCCAGGCAGACGCTCTATCCACCGAGCCAAACCGGTTTTGGTGATACGTATGCTATTTTGTTGTATTGACAACAAGCTTCACAACTTCATGTCATCCAGTGATTGAGCCACTGCCAAGGACTCAGCAACCTCCCCCTTGAGCCCCCTGGATTCCCGATGCTCCATCCCTCCTGCCTGCCTTCTCCTGCTGCAGCCTTCCCCGAAGGTCGTTTCCACTGAGGAAAAGGAATCATATTGTATACCTGCTATCCAGATCCTCCATTCTTTTGACCCCTTTGCTGATGCAAGTAAGAGTGATGATCTGCTTCCCACTGGCACTGAGGATTATATCCATATAAGAATTCAACAGAGAGCCGAAACCGGTTTGGCTCAGTGGATAGTGTCAGCCTGTGGACTGAAAGGTCCCAGGTTCGATTCCGGACAGGGGCATGTATCTTGGTTGCAGGCACATCTCCAGTAGAGGGTGTGCAAGAGGCAACTGATCAATGTTTCTCTCTCATCAATGTTTCTAGCTCTCTCTCTCTCTCCCTTCCTCTCTGTAAAAAATCAATAAAATACATTAAAAAAAATTCAATAAAGAAACGGCAGGAAGACCCTTACTACTGTCCAAGGGATTGCTGATGATTACGATAAAGAGAAACTAGTGAAGGCCTTTAAGAAGAAATTTGCCTGCAATGGTAGTGTAATTGAGCATCCAGAATATGGAGAAATAATTCAGCTGCAGAATGACCAGTTAAAGAACATATGCCAGTTCCTTGTCGAGACCAGACTGGCCAAGGACGACCAGCTGAAGGTTCATGGGTTTTAAGTGCTTTTGGCTCACAGAAGCTTGAGTGAGGATTTCTTTGCAATGAGTAGAATTTCCCTTCTGTCCCTTGTCGCAAGTTTTAAAACCTCACAGCTTGTATAATGTAACCATTTGGGGTCTGCTTTTAACTTGGACTACTCCTTCATGCAATAAACTGAAAAGAGCTGTGCTGTCTAGTCTTGAAGTTCCTCCTTTAAACAGAGGTCAAGCAGTGGGCGCCTGGCAGTGCCCAGCCTGAAACAGAGCAATACTGTGACGTTTCAGGCAAGCCCACGTTTGGCCAACGCTCCTCACAGGAGTTCCCTGCCCTCAGAGAATGTCACCAGCTGAACAGCCTTCGGTGAAGCTGAGAGGACAGGGGTCAGGCATCAGAGGCATATGTACCACTATAGAGAGCCTTCCATAGTCAAAGATCTACACCTGACTGTGGATGTAGCTTAGAGCAGCCTGCCACCTTTCCTCCAGTGAGGTGTAAGGACTTCTGGCTTGCCACCAAAGTCTTTTTTGACCAGATATATCCTAGCTAATTGTAGTCCAAACACCATAATTTGAGGCCAACCTTCTATGCGATTTAAACTTTTGACAAGGGAACAAATTTCAAACTGAAGTGTCTGTCAGTGATATAGCTAACTATAGAGCTTGCAACTTACTAATAACAGCTGCCCAATGCCCTGTGAAGTAAGAAAAGTGATATTTTGGGCCCCCTCCTTCAGTTTTAATGTTATGTATTTAAATCCTTACTTAAATAAAACTTGTTTTCAGAAAAGAAAACTTCATGTCAAATTTTCTGAATATATTTTCTGAATATATATTTTATGCTTATAAATGTTGAGTTTCGTGCCAAAAAAGCATTTGGGAGAAGTTTTAATTCAATACTTTATTTTGAAGAAAAGTGCTGCTTAAAGTTATCATATACCTCGGGAAGCTTACGGTGAACATGCCCCATCTCAAGATACTTGTGAACACTAGTTTAAATGCTTTATAAGTGATGATTTCTATGTAAAAGACAAAGAACATCCAAGTCAACTGAAAAAGTTTGAAGACCAACAATTACAAGCATTATTGGATGAAGATGCGTATCAAACTCAAAAACAACTTGCTGAAAGATTAAATATTGCTCAGCAAACAGTTTCCGATCGTTTACAAACAATGGGAAAGATTTTAAAGGAAGGAACAACAACTGAACGAAAGACAAATGGAAAACAGCAAAGTCATCAGTGAAATGTTGCTACAACAGCATGAAAGAAAGCCTTTTTTGCATTGAATTGTGACTGGCAATGAAAGGTGGATTTATTTTGAGAATCCCAAACGCACAAAATCATGGGTTGATCCAGGTCAACCATCAACATCGACTACAAAGCCAAATCGATTCAGAAAGAAGATAATGCTCTGCGTTTGGTGGGATCAGGAAGGTATGGTGGATTATGAGCTTCTAAAACCAAATGAAACTGTTAATTCTGATCGCTACTAACAACAAATAATCTATTTGAACCACACTTTGATCGTAAAACCACCAGAATGGGCCAGAAGACATGACAAAGTAATTTTGCTTCATGATGACGCACCATCACACATTCCAAAACCAGTTAAAGATATGTTAAAAATCTTGCCTGAGATATATTAACCGACCTGCTGTATTCACCAGACCTTGCTCCTTCAGATTACATTCCAATCAATGGTACATACACTTTCTGAGCAGCACTTTAAAACATACTAGCTGGTTTAGTGGATGGAGCGGTGGCCTGCGGACTGGGGGTCCCTGGGTTCGGTTCCAGTTAAGGGCATGTGCCTCGGTTGCAGGCACATCCACAGTAGGGGGTGTGCAGGAAGCAGCTGATCGATGTTTCTTATCTATGTTTCTAGCTCTCTACCCCTCTCCCTTCCTCTATAAAAAATCAATAAAATACATTTCTTTAAAAAAAAGATTAAGCCCAAAAAAACATATGAAGTGGAAAATTGGGTCTCTGGATGAATGGCAGTCTTGACCAGTGTGGCTCAGTAGGTTGGAGTGGAGGGTTCTCTATGCACCAAAGGATCACAGGTCCACAGATTTGATTCCTGGTCAGGGCATATACCCAGGTTGGGGGTTTGGTGCATGTATGGGCGGCAACCAATTGATGTTTCTCTCTCACTTCGATGTTTGTCTTTCCCTCCCTCTCTATATAAAGTTAACTTAAAAAAAAAAAAAAGGATGAATGGCAGAACAGCTTACTAGTGCTTTCTCATATTGTTTCATAATGGCAAATAGAGATTGAGTTGACTGATTTGGTGCCCTCTAGTGGTGAAAAAACAGGATATTTACCCTATGGAGGCATCACCTGGTACAACCAAGGCTCTACTGAAGAATCAATTACTTTTCTTGCCCAAAGAAAAGACATGGAAATCAATCTTGGTAAGATAAATAAAAGGGAGGGGTACTTGCTTTAAAAAAGTTAATTCTGACTTTAGGAGGCCAAGGTTGTTTTCATTCTGCATATCTTTTTAAAAAAATATATTTTATTGATTTTTCACAGAGAGGAAGTGAGAGGGATAGAAAGTCAGGAACATCCATGAGAGAGAGACATCGATCAGCCACCTCCTGCACACCCCACACTGGAGATGTGCCTGCAAGCAAGGTACATGCCCCTGACCGGAATCGAACCCGGGATCTTGCAGTCCACAGGCTGACGCTCTATCCACGGAGCCAATTCTGCATATCTTAATGTATCATTCTGCATATCTTAATGCATGTAAGTCTTGGGTAGTGCTCATAAGGAACAATTTTCCTGTAATATGTAATAGCTAACATTTGCTGTGCATCAATATGTGACAGGCAAACAGTATCCTATTTAATTCTCTCTCTCTCTCTCTCTCTCTCTCTCACACACACACACACACACACACACACACACACACACAAAATCCATGACATGGTCATTTCTAGAATATCTATCTAACTGTATAATAAGACTTAGAGAGGTTAGGAAAATCAGCCAATGGCCCTGGCAGGTGTGGCTCGGTTGCAGCATCATCTTGTGCACCAAAAATTGATGGCTTTGATTTCCCATCAGGGCATAAGCCTGGGTTGCCCATTACACGTGGGAAGCAACAATAATAAAAATATATATTTTTAAAAAGTCACCCAATGAATAAATAGCAGAGCCTTAAAGTCCCACTTTAGTGTGACTGCTTCTAACCACTGTGCCATAATGTTCCTAGTCTAATATGCCCACAGCAACTATGCATATTATTACTTCTACCCCAAAGCTATATTGCAATTATTTGTTTACATCTTTCTCCCAGCCTCTGACTTACTCTTAGGAAAGAGCCATTTATTCACTCAACAAATATGTATTAAGTGTATGCTCTGTGACAGGTCCTGTGCTAAATTCCAAGGATACAGTAGTGAATGAGACAGAAATTATTGCATACTGCCCTCATGGAGCTTACATTCTAGCGAATGAGATAGACAAAAACAGGTAATAAGTAAACAATATTATTGCAAATTTTGGTTAATACTAATAAAGGTGATTAAGGAAATCAAGAATAAAAATGTTGAGGTGAATGCAACTTTATTTTATTTTTTAAGTCCTCACTTGGAAAGATGTTTTATTGACTTTAGAGGGGGGGGGGTAGAGAAAAGCATTGATGTGAAAGAGAAACATTGATTGGAGTCTTACATACACACCCTGATGGGGGATCAAACATCTTAGGTATGTGTCCCAACTGGGAATCTAACATGAAACCTTTTGTTGTATGGGATGGTGCTTCACTCAACCGAGCCACCCAGTCAGGGCAGGGGTTGATGCAATTTTAAGTGGAGGCAAGGCAGGGACAGAATAAATCTCTGTGACATTACATTTAAATGAATAGAGGGACAAGCCTGTAAATGTGAGGGCAAGAGTAGTATTCTAGTTTCTGGCTTGTGTTCATCATGTCTTATTTATCTTTTACACTAAGCACAGGATTTGACATTTCTTAAGTGTCATCCAATGTGGGATGAGTGATCAACCAATTTCTTATCTCTTTGGTCTTCCTCAGACTTGAGCAGTGCTGCTTCATCCTCTCAATTCAAAACTGAAATCATGCTTCAAGACTTAGCACAAGCCCCATCTCCTCCAAGAAACCTTCCTTAACAAGCAAAGCCTTCTTCAGCCATAAAGAAGGAAATCTTGCCATATGTGACAACATGGATGAACATTAGTAAGGGCATTAGGCAAGTGAAGTAAGAGAGAAAAAAATACTGTATGATCTCACTTCTGTGTGGTATCTCAAAATACCAAGCTCATGGAAGCGCAGGGTAGACTGGTGATTGCCAGGAACTGTGGACTGGGGGAAACGAGATAAGGTTAGCGAAAAGGTACACATTTCCAGTTATAAGAGGAATGAATTCTAGGGCTCTAATGTACAGCATGATGACAGTAGTTAACAATATTATATTGTATGCTTGAAAGTTTCTAACAGAGTAAATCTTAAATGTTCTCACCACTACTACCACCACCATAACAATAAATGGTTGTTATATAAGGTGAAGGATGTGTTAAATGTGTGAATTAACCTTACTGTGGTAATCATTTTGTGACATGTAACAAATCATCACATTGTACATCTTAAACTTAAGCAATGCTATCTATCAATTATAGCTCAATAAAGCTGGGGGGAAAACAACCAAAATATTATGAGCAAAGAAGACAGCAAGTTCAAAGGTACAGGACAAGAGGGCAAGATAGAGTTGGGAAACTCCAAATAGTTCAATATGGCTAGGCATAAATTTGATGGAGATAATGGTAAGAGACAACTAGAAAATTAACATTTACTTGACATTTATTGAGTATTTACAGAGTGCTAGACACTGGGCTTATAGATATGGTCCTTGCTTTCATTGACTCAAAGAGCAAAGAGGTAGATAATTGATAAACAATGAAAAATTGTTTATAGCCCATCCAGCGTGGCTCAGTGGTTGAGCGTAGGACTACGAACCAGAAGGTCTCGGTTCAATTCCCAGTCAGGACACCTGCTGGGGTTACAGGCTCCATTCCCCGGATGGGGCGTGCAGGAGGCAGGTGAACAAAGATTCTCTCTCATCATTGGTGTTTCTAGTTCTTTCTCCCTTCCTCTCTGAAGTCAATAAAAATATATTTAAAATAAACAAATGAAACTGTCCTATATTCTTCAAAGATGTTGTCATCATAGACCAAAAATGGGTGAGATCAGAAAATGTCCCAGATTGAGAGAAAAGAAATATGACTAAATTAATTCATGATCTTGCATCAAAGGAAATAAACTTAGTATATTAAAAGATATTGAGATAATTGGTAGAATTTGAGCATTTTACTTTATATCATAGTATGGAATCAAGGTTAAACTTTATTATTGGACTATGATTACATGGGCGTCCATTATATTCCTATTGCAACGTTTCAGTACATTTGGAAAATGTAACAAACTGGGGAAAAGTTATTACCATAAACTAGGGACAGAATGATGTAACTCAAGACTAAACTTGGCAGTAAAAACGGAGAACGAATAAGTTCAAGATACATTTTGGAGGTAGAAGTGACAAGCCTGGTTAATTACTAAGATGTGATAGATGAAGAAAAGGGGAAGAACCACTGGTGTAAATAAAAACAAAACACTCCCAAGAGGACGCACAGTAGCTCCGCCCTTGTCCTTTCGACCCAAGCGGAGGAAGTGAGCAAAAAAGGAGGCGGCCGCCAACCACCGGCCAGCTTCCTGTCTGGTGTCGCAAAGAGGCCGTAAAGCAAATCTGTGTGGCTCCTCCTCCCTTAGTG
>PVJN01066391.1:0-10023 GCA_004026805.1 Lasiurus borealis
TTTTTTGGAAATTAAACCCCACCCATTTATAATTCATATAAACAGACTTAAGGACAACACACAAAACTCTGAGTATCAGTATCCTGGTGAAAGTATAGTAACAGAACAAGTGAAATGCCAACAGTGAAACTCAGAAACAGATTCAAGCACAATAAACTTGGCTCTTGATACTATAAGAGTTGTGCTTAGGAAAAGAGAATACTTATTGTTTTCTGAATAAAAATATGCCTTTATCAGAATGAAGAATAAACATTTTAATAAATGTTTTTGATATGACAACATAGCAGAGAATTTGCAGGGCAGGGAGGAAGTATGTGGCTATTTATGTTTACATCTTCCAATTTTTTCAAATACATTTTGCTGTGTGAATTTTGTTTTATCACTTAACCTTATTCATTCTACCCAATCTTATCTAATAAAAGAGTAGTATGCAAATTAACCATCACTCTGCAACACCTACATCCACAAACCACACACACCAGCCAATCAAGAGCAAGTAAGCAAAATTAACCCCAACCAAGATGCTGTAGCCACTGAGAGAGTAGGAGGGAGGCTTGGGTTTCCCCAGCAATGGAGGAAACCGAGCTTTCCACACACCCTAGGGAGCCCAGAGCTCCACTCAAGGCTATAGAAGTTTCAGTTATAGAAGATAAATAAGTCCCAATAAAAATGACAGAAGCCATGGAAGTGGTCAAGCAGGAGGGTAGGATTACCCCCAGCAATGGAGGATGCCAAGCTTTCTACACACCCTGGCCAGCCTAGGCCTCCACTTAAGGCTACAAAGTTTCAATTATAGAAGATAAATAAGTAAGTGAAAAAGAGGTGCCAGAAATAATTGCAAGGTATTTAGGCTGAGGGTCTGGAATGCCATTTTCATCATGTGAGTTTGGAAAGCTGGGGTGGGGGAAGCAGGTGTTAGATACACACTCCATCAGCTGACATTTGGCTCAGCTCATTGACCACCTTTAACAGACAAGCCTAGAAATTTGAAGGAGTTAGAATTCTGTGCAATCTATTATTTAGCTCAAGCCTAACAAACATGAGTATGTGGCTGCTCAAGATATATCAATGTTATAAGAGTCTATTTATTAAAAATAATGTCTTTATCTGCAAATAATATTACCTGCAGAAAAGTGGGTCACAGTTAACTAAGTGATAGACTATTTCATGGGACACTTGCATTTCCTAACTATTTTATTATTTAATTCATTTTTACTTGTAGGCAGATAAATTATTTATTATGTATTGGAAGTCATATCTAAAATACTGTTTCTTAAAATGTCAAAGACTTTTAGACATAATCAGAAAAAAAAATTCAACGTGGAAGATTTAGTGGTTAAATAACCAAGGCCCAAAACATTTTAACATGTTTAAAATTTCCAATCCTTCTAAAACTACCTAGCTATTGATACATTATCTTAAAATCTTATTAAAGCAATTATCTTTCTATTGATAATTGTAAGAATACAAAGCTCCTTTCTGGCTGATAAATTCCTTTCTTTATTAAATGTAGAGGGATTACATTATTCATCTTTCTTATTGGGAAGTCAATTCAATGGATATATAAAATGTATAAGATAGATATGTAAAATAGATAATTCTATTACTTAGAATTATAAAAGTATCTAGCAGAACAACAAAAATTATTATTCATAAATATATGAGACAGTATTGACAGTAATTATAATTTTTATAAGAGGAAGTCCTTAGGTACTATGTCATTTGGATTCTGAGCAGGAAATAGATGGCACACTGTTGTTGAAGAGTGTTTAATAAAAAGCAATTTACAAAGTGGTGGACCATGTTGATGTAAAACAATACAAGATAATAAAGTACTCAGATTCTATCAGGGGATGGGGAAAAGAAGCAATTAGCAGTACCAGGAGTGCCCTATAGCTGTATGGAAAGGTTATTCACAGGAATTGGGGCTGACAGGAGTTGTAGCCATAGATTGGAGCCATTGTGCAGCCATCACCCAACAGAAAGCTATTCAGTGGAACAAATACTCTCCCTTAGTTTAATTTCCTGTTGACACCCTTGGTCAAACCCATTTGGAAGATACAGGGCATAGGACCTGGACAGTGACATCCAGAGGTCAGCCTCCCAGCTCACAGTGAAGGGTGGGAAATGGTGGGTAGTGGAATCAGCAGAGCACAGAAAACTCCGCACAGTTATTCACTAATATGGGAATCTTGAACATGTTAAAGTTGCATTGGACAAGACATAGATGACTACAAAGAAACTCGATAATTTTTAATACAGAAAAGTTGGAAAAGTAAAGCTAAAGACAATTATTATTATTACTCAGAAATAAACACTGTTTATACATTATTTAAAATCACTTCTGATCTCTCTAAATAGATAATCAAGATAAATAAATATGTAGCTAGACTGATAGGAATTATAATTTCTTATAAAGAGTACCTACTAAATAAATGAAGTTTAGATCTAAGATATTTAAAATATAATTAAAGCAAATTCAATGATTTACCAATACATATTTCTTTACCACAACTTTGATAAGTGTAACATTTATAACATGTGCCTTAGCACATTTTACCTTCTTAAAAATGTATACTTTATGTGACTTATAAAACTTTGCACTTATGATTTATCTATGTATGTATGGAGTCACAGATTTTTATCTTATTCTATGGTTATAACATTATTTTATCATTATTTGTTGAGGCACTTATAGAATTTTAGATATGTCCACAAGGGGCTCCTTAAACAGATTTCTCTGTTCTTTTGATTTGTCATGATCTCCTAAGAGTAGCTCCTTACTTTCCAGCATTACAAAATGTCCCAGGCTCTTCTTGTACTTTCCCTGCCTATGCCCTGAAAATAGCCATTTCCTCAAGAATCCCTGGCTCCTTCAGTTGAGAATTTTACTTCAAAACCAAAATCTAAGTAATAATTATTGATATGAATGTATCACTGCTCTCAAGCAGTGGGAGAATGCCCTCAAACACACCTATTTAAACATATGTGTTTAAATCACTAACAGAGAAGCACTTCTCTAACAGTGAAACACTTAACTATCATTAAACTTACTGGTGTTGCTCATTTGATTAACCCCCTTGTATCCAACAACACAGAAAATCTCCACATTCCTCTGGGCTCCAACACCCTTTCTGGGTTTCAAAACATGCACTTGTACACCTCTCTTACATTAACTGGGCTGTGAAATCTCACTCTGGACCACCATAAATTTCTCCTCTTTCCAAAATGGACAACAAACTTGCCTTGTACTGAAACATTCTGGAAGAGAAGAGAAAAAGAAAAAGATAATGATTTGTTTATCATTTTAAGTGCCTATATTAAGAGGAAAAGGGTATAACATCAATGAGCTAACATTCCACCATAAAGAAAGATAAAGCAACATCAATGATAAGAGATCCATTGATTGGCTGCCTCCTGCATGCCCCACATTGGGATTAAGCCTGCAACCCGGGTATGTGCCTTGACTGGGAATCAAACCATGACCTCCTGGTTCATGAATAGTCTCAGTCTTTCATTCATTCCAGCAGTGTGGAGCTCTGAGTAAAAATATTTTGAAGGAATAAGTCTTTCTTATTATACAAGGATCATTCTTAGAAAATAAAATAATCAGTAGGTAGGTTTTCCCTGTATTGCTCAAAAAGAATTTTTAAAAAGAATAGGAATGACTTCCCTGTTTGCATTGGAAAAAACTAAAATATGTTATTAAATATTTATTCTAATAATATCTGTTGAGTCTTCATATAGGAAGAAAAAGATTTATAAAAGCACAGGTATTGCATTTGAAAAATTCAGCTTAGTGTAGTAAACAAATGCTTATGACAATAACTAAAAGTACAGTGATACCAGAATTGAGAGTATTGTGTAAATTACCACCGTATTAAAGGATTGTGGGGGCCCAGAGAAGAGAGCAGTCAATGAGTATGCAAGAAGAAAGTTAGGAAGGATGTGTGATAAGCTGTTAGTGGGGCAAGGAGAGGAAACACATTCTAAACAAAGGATCATCAAAATCAGAGGCAGAGTGGCTTAAAAGAGCATAACATATTCAAGGAACTGCAAGCAATTCCATATGACTACATAAATATATAGTAGATGGATGGGCAAATAAGATTCAGGGGCAGGATTGCAGAATTTGAAAATTTGTCCTGAGGTTACAGAGTGATGGGAGATTTCACACACTGGGTAATGCCTTGGTAACTTGGTATTGCTAATCTGATTTAAGTTGGAATTTGATGATTAAAAGGCTCCTGTAATAATTCACAGGAAATATGAGTGAACCAAAACTAATGGAAATAGGACTAAAAAGTCAATCTGAGAGCATTAGCAGGTAGAATTAATAAAAGTGAGCAAACTATTGAATGAGCAGGGACTGCAAAAGAGAGACTGATTCAGGGAATGTGGAACAGATAGGGAGATAAACATACACATTGCTAAAGTGCAACTTTGATCATCCTTCCAATTATCATCTTCTAGAACTAAATTAAGAGAGTCCAAAGCATAAATGCAACCAATAGTTTCCATGGGCATTTCACCTACATATCTCTTGTGCATTAAGCTTTTACAAAACAAGAATAACCTTGAGTTTTCTAAGCTTTGCCTTTCATCAGATGACAGAATGAACACCAAAAACTTAGACTGGCAATTCTATTTTTATGTTGAAACAGAAATGTCAATTTTTCTGATCATAAGAACTCAGACACATAGTAATTCCTTTCTAAATATTGTGCATGATTCACCCTGTCTGACTAATAGCCTGACAATAGGCAAAAGAAAAGAGAAAAAAAATGCCTCAACAGATAAAGATGAGGTCAGCAAAATATGTTGACTGGAACACCTGCTATTCCACACATAATGAGTTACTTTAGAAGTTTCAAGTTGAATATGCACCAAAAGCCCCAACGGAAACTAAAACATCTCCACCCAGATCTTATTTACATCTACACTCTGGGATCTTATTTTGTGCTGTTGAATATGAGTTAAGCATAGTTATGACTATACCCAGTTGATTAATTTGTATATGGTCCAAGCTACTATGAACAGAGAGATCATTCCTCCTTCCATCTCCACATTTGTTCATACCTTGATCTCATCTACAATCTCAACTAAGCTCTGGAAATTCAGCTTCATACCCTATGTCTGAACTCAAGTCAGTTTTCCAAGAAACCCCCTGTCCCTTGGCCTCTCTTTATAGATTCAGAATTCCAGTACAAATGAGTGGTTTAATGAACTACCTTACCTTACCTCACTTTGAGTTGCTATTCCTTAAAGTGGAAACAGTCATAGGTAAAATCAAATAGAATGATGCAAAATATTCTCTGTGAGCTTGAAATGCTATGCAAATACAGAATATCAGGGAATTTAATTGTCATCTGAATTTTATCAGCTAGTTTATACATTTTGTCTGAATTGCATTAACAGCAAACTTCATTTTCCTCTTTTGTATTATGAGGATAAAAACAGAGCCTTAGCAGAATGGGTATAAGAACAAAATGAGTAAACATGTGGGCTTTATGATACAAGTCTTGGAAGTACTAAACATGAAGTAAAAGTGGTAGCCCTGTAGAAGTATTGTTGTTGTTAGTACTACTTTTATTGATTAATTCCAAAGAAATCAGTATTTGATCCTTGTCTTTTTTACAGGATACAAATGCAGTGCTTGTTGGGGACTATGCAGGCAGACTGTGCAGAGGGGGTGGTGCAATCACACATGGTGTGCAGGATGTAGCATTGCATTGCTTTTTTAAATAGTAGGTACAGCCCAGTCCATGGCCCTTACTTGGTGTTAGTATAGCATTACAAGTATCCACTGCTAATAAATAGGGCTTGATGATACAGTGAGTCTAAGTTTCCTTAAAAGCAATCCTCCTGAGTGCATTTGGCCCTTTATCAGCAGTGAGTCTGAGTTGTCCTTGAATAAATATATATAATTTCAGAGAGAGAGAGAGAGAGAGAAAAACATCAATGATGATAGAGAATCATTGATCTGCTGCCTCCTTCACACCTCCTACTGTGTATGGAGTTTGAAACCCAGGCATATACCTTGACCAAGAATGTAAATGTGAATTCCTGATTCATAGGTCGATGCTCAACCTCTGAGCCACACCAGCCCAATGAGTTGTCCTTTTTTGGAACTGCCTATGGAGACACAGTTGCTGCAGACAAGTAGCAATATATTTTCAGGTATTGTAAATGCTTAACTTGCCCTTTATTTCAGATCATAGAACTTGAGAATTGGATAAGAACCTAGAGATCATTTAGCCCTAACCCATTTATCCCCCAGATGAAGAGACTAGAGTCAGAGAGAGATGACTTGCCAAAGGCTGGATAGCTTATGGGTGGAGAAACTCTGCAGGGTCTCTAGATTCTCAGTGAGGGCTTGCTTCCCGCTCTGTTCTGCAATTAGTTAATTTGGTCTCTGTTAGCCTTCTGAGGCTGAGCACCTGGGTGGTTTCTTATCAGAGTCTTGGACAGTAGCCAGGCATGTGGATGGGCAGGGGTGGCTGACTCAGACATCGGAACACTTTGCGCCTAAGGGGTGAGCAACAGTCTGAAAGAGGGTGTGAGCTCTGGGCGCTTCCCCATAGCTCCCAAGTTCTGTCAACATGACTGCAGGGAGAGGCAGAGGGAGGTGTATGGTCTCACCCTGCAGGGCTCCTGCTAATGAGTTCTGGGACATGGAGCAGCTTTGATTACTCACCCAGCTCAAGGTATGCTTGGCCCAGGTAAGCTGAGCATCACTTTACATGAACAGAGTGAAAAAAGAGAGTTACTTTTGCAGAAAAAAAATCTTAAATTTATTATTATTACATTTATTCATTTATGTAAGATGTATTTATTGATACCACATACTATATGCCAGAAGGTATGCAAATGTTTAAGTATACAACAGCAATTAACAAGACTATTGTTCTCAGAAAATGAGAAATGGCAAGTAACTTGGCACATGTTATGTAGTGAGTGAGATATGTGCTGTAATGGTGGTAAGGACAAGGCATGTGAAAGCTCCAGGGGGACTCTTGGGGATGTTACTTAGGAAAGTTTTCATGAAAATGGTGTTTGAGCTAAATCTTTAAAGATACAGAGGAAATATAACAATAGAGGTGTGAGACAGCATGAATTTCTTGGACAACTGGTAATTCAACATGGCCTGACTTCAGAATCAAACATAAAAATTATTGAAAGATGTCTGGGATGTACCCTTCAACTCATTAGAGAAATATTCCATCTTCCATTGCTTTTGGGCAAACTGAAGCTGGGGAGATGAAGCCAGTAAGACTCAGGAAATATCAAGCATCAAACCAAGATTAGGTTGGACCTTCATTATTTGTCTGTCTCTTATCTTAGATTTGAAAGGTCATATTTGAAGAAAATTATTTTCTAGTCTTTCTCAATGGACAAACTGAGTAGTAATTTGCAATTGAGATATTATTTTCTTAAGGAAATCATGGCATATGTGTTGGTTAAGGACCCAGGTTTATTCCACAAAATACTAATTTATAATGCAACTATAATACTGCATCAAAATAGTTCCAATGACTACACAGCCTATGTGGCATAGTAGTGAAACATCCACCTATGAACCAAGAGGTCACTGTTGGGTTCCTGATTAGGGCACATGCCAGGATTGCTGGTTCAATCCCCACTGAGGAGTGTGCAGAAGTCAACCAATTGATGTTTCTCTCTCAATCCCTCTCTCTTCCCTCAAAAATCAATAAAAACATATTTTTAAAAAATAGTTACAGTAACAGTCAAGTACAAGCAAGTTTGTGTGGGGAAATGTGCTTAATTTTGGAATGCTTGGAAAAATCTCACCTTTACCCTCCTAATGTGGGAGATTGAGACTTCAAGACCCTACTGACAGGGTCAGGAGGACAGGGAGTAAGAATGCAAAGAATCTGGCCAAGAGGCATTGAGGACCCAGAAAGTGTAGAGCAGAGAATCACTTTTAGAATCAATTCTTCAGGGATGCCTCTCAACCCTCAATCCCAATAGCTATCTATCCTTCCTTTTTTTCAGTAAACCCTTTCATATTCCTCAGGTGTATGGCCATGCTTCTCTCCTCCCTAATATCGCATAGATCTTTTCCTTCTCTCCTGAAATAAGAGCCTCAACATTTGGAAGTTTAATAAAGGGCATTTGTTGCTAGAAACTATAAAACATTAAGAAATGCAAAGAGCCCTGGCTGGTTTTTCTCCATGGTTAGTGCATTGACCAGAGCACCGCAGGGTTACAGGTACAATTCCTGGTCAAGAGCACACACATTAACTCATTTACTGAAAATTTCATGATTTCTGATTATTTTACTTATTCTGGTATCCATATGCACAATGATATCTAATTAATTCAATGACTATATATGCAGTATGTTTTTGAAGCAGAACCCTCCATAAGTTCCAGAAAGAGGATACTAAAGGGCACAATTTTGTGACTTAAGAAGCTCACACTGAAGTAGTGAAGACAAATAAGGATGATACAATGCAGAAAATGTTATGTGAGGAAAATTGTAGTTAATTCTGCTAGGGTTTGCTAGGAGAGGGCTTTGTGTGAGAGAACTTCATAAATGAAATGTCACAGGAACCAAAGGTTAAAGAATGAGTACATTTCAGCCCTAGCTAGTTTGGTTCAGTGAATAGAGTATCAGCTCATACACAGAAGGGTCCCAGGTTCTATTCCATTCAAAATACCTCAGTTTCATGCTCCATCCCAGCCCTAGTCAAAATGAATATGGGGGGCAAACAATAGATGTGTCTCTCTCACATCATTGTTTCTCTCTCTCTGTTTCTCCCCTGCCTTTTCACACTTTCTAAAAACCATTGGAAAATATCTTTGGGTGATGATTAACAGAAAAATAAAAAAAGAATGAAAAGAGCTCAATAAGAGACTAAATGAGGAAATTTTGTTTTATCCGAATAACCTATTCAAGTAGAAGAGATAGGAACATGCCTGGTTGATGTGGCTCAGTGGTTAAGCATGAACCAGGAAATCCTGGTCCTAATTTTTCTCTCTCATCGATGTTTCTATCTCTCTATTCCTCTCCCTTTCTCTCTCTCTAAAATCAATAAGAACAGATTTTGAAGTATATATATGTGTGTGTGTGTAAACAGATTTTAAAATAGATCATATGTATGATCATATATATATATATATATATATATATATATATATATATATATATACATACATACATACACACACACATACATATATGATGGGAACATGACGATGCCTGGGTAGATTGGGAAGAAGAAAGGAGGTGATGATCAGTGTAGTTGCAGTATGGGGGGCCGGGAGAAAAGGGTGTTTAATGCAAATGCATTAAATTAATCATTATTACATCAAATACAATTATAAAACACTAGATGTGTGCTGTCAGTACCATTCCTTAATATAATAAATCATTTAAGCCTTAAAGCAACTTTATGATATATCTATTACTATGTCCATATCATAGATGGAGGAACTAAATTCCAGAAAAGGTAAAAGTTTGCCAAGGTCTAGAAAGTAGTAGAAAAGGCTCTAGCATCTAGTCAGAGCAAGATCTTTTAAAAACTTAGTATTTCAAGTGACAGTATATGGAAGAAACTTTTACAGAATCAACTGCTATCACCAGAAAGCACATAGACTTCATTTATTTTTGTATTTCCTTGACCTAAATGATTCCCCTAGGACAATAGTTAGTTTTAAGTACCATCACATGTAAGGGACAGGCAATCCAGATGGGAACTGACAAAAACCTTATAGCCTGGTGAACCTATTCTCCTTTTCTTTAGAATTGAGCATTGGCTTTCCTTATGAAAAGCTAAACTTTACAGGCTGTGAAAGAAAGACAGGTTTAAAATGAGCCCTCAGGAAAAAAGCAGAATAGACAATGTCAGCTGCTTCTGTCACTGGAGAAATGCAAACCTGTGAATTATTTCAGGCCTCACAGAGCCCTGGAGCTCTTATGGGCAAGTGTTTTTATTTAAAACTATTTAAACCACTTTACGCTAATTTACCATCATATATCTGAGTTCTGACCTGAAG
>PVJN01066392.1:0-10013 GCA_004026805.1 Lasiurus borealis
TTTTTTTTTTTTTTTTTTTTTTTTTTTTTTTTTTTTTTTTTTTTTTTTTTTTTTTTTTTTTTTTTTTTTTTTTTGGTGGGAGCTATTTATTTACTTATTTATTTTATTTATATATTTTTTCTCTTTTATTTATTTTTTTTATTTTGTTACATGTATACATATCTTCCCATTGCCACTCCCCCTTCCAGGCATACCCCAACCCCCCAGGGTCTTGTGTTTATTGGTTATGCTTATATGCATGCATAAAAGTCCTTTGGTTGATCTCTTATCTACTCCCCCTCTCCCTAAACTTCCTGCTGTGATTTGACAGTCTGTATGATGCTTTACTACCTCTGTATCTATCCTTTTGTTCATCAGTTTATAATGTTCTTTATTATCCACAAATAAGTGATATCATGTGGTGTTTCTCCTTCATTGACTGGCTTATTTCAGTTAGTATGAGGCTCTCCAGTTCCATCGAGGTTGCTGCAAATGGTAAGAATTCCTTCTTTTTAATGGCAGCATAGAAATCCATTGTGTAGATGTACCATAGTTTTCTGATCCACTCATCTGGTGATGGGCACCTAGGCTGTTTCCAAATTGTAGCTATTGTAAGTTGTGCTGCTATGAACATAGAGGTGCATAAATCCTTTTTGATTGGTGTTTGTAATTTCTTAGGATATATTCCTAAGAGTGGGATTTCTCGGTCAAATGGGAGATCCATTTTTAGTTTTTTGAGGAAACTCCATACTGTTCTCCATAGAGGCTGCACTAGTCTGCAATCCCACCAATAGTGCACAAGGATTCCTTTTTCTCCGCATCCTTGCCAACACTTGTCGTTTGTTGATTTGTTGATGATTACTATTCTGACAGGTGTTAGATGGTATCACATTGTGGTTTTGATTTGCATCTCTCGAATAATTAGTGACTTTAAGAATGTTTTCATGTGTCTCTTGGCCTTCCTCCTGTCATTTTTGAAAAGGTTCTATTTAGGTCCCTTGCCCATTTTTTTATTGGATCATTTATCTTCCTTTTATTAAGTTGTATAAGTTGGCTGTAGATGTTGAAGATTAAACCTTTATCAGTGATCACATTTGCAAATATGTTCTCCCATACAGTGATCTTTCTTGTTGTTTTGTTGATGGTTTCTTTGGCTGTGCAAAAGCTTTTTATTTTGATATAGTCCCATTTGATTATTTTTTCTTTAGCTTCCATAGCCCTTAAAGCAGTATCAGTGCAGAAGTTCTTTCGGCATATGTCTGAGATTGTGCTGCCTGTGGATTCCTCTAGTATTTTTATGGTTTCCCATCTAATGTTTAAGTCCTGTATCCATTTTGAGTTTATTTTTGTATTTTGTATAAGTTGGTGGTCCAGTTTCATTGTTTTGCATGTATCTGTCCAATTTTCCCAACACCATTTATTGAAGAGGCTGTCTTGGCTCCATTGTATGTTCCTGCCTCCTTTGTCAAATATTAATTGAGCATAGTGGTTTGAGTGGATATCTGGATTCTCTCTTCTATTCCATTGGTCTATACAGTGGTACCTCGAGATACGAGTTTAATTTGTTCCATAACCTTGAGGTGTGGGAAACTATGAGACGCTCAAGTCGCAGAAAATTGGTAGGTCATGTGCAGCTGGCCGATCCGCATGATTACTCCAATCTGAAATGTTGCTCATATTTCAAAGCAAAAATCGCTCACTCGACAGATCGTATCTCAAAAACCTCATATGTTAGGGCACTTGTATCTCGAGGTACCACTGTATGTCTGTTCTTGTGCCAGTACCAGGTTTTTTTGAGAACAGTAATATAGCTTGAAATCTGGTATTGAGATTCCACCTACTTTATTCTTCTTTCTCGGGATTGCTGTGGCTATTAGCATTCTTTTTTTGTTCCAGATGAATCTTTGAAGAGTTCTTTCTAGGTCTGTGAAATATGTCATTGGTATTTTAATGGGTAGTGCATTGAATCTATAGATTGCTTTGGGAAGTATGGACATTTTAATTATGTTGATTCTCCCAATCCATGAGCATGGTATGCTCTTCCATATGTTTACGTCTTCCTTTATCTCTTTTTTCAATGTCCTATAGTTTTCGGCTTATAGATCCTTTACATCCTTAGTTAGGTTTATTCCTAGGTATCTTAATTTTTTTGGCCCAATGGTAAATGGGATTGCTTTTTTAGTCTCTTTTTCTGTAAGTTTACTATTAGTGTATAGAAATGCCACAGATTTCTTGGCATTAATTGTGTATCCTGCTACATTGCCAAATTTGTTTATTAAGTAAATTAGTCTTTGGATAGAGTCCTTCAGGTTTTGTATGTACAGTATCATGTCATCTGCAAATAAGGACAGCTTTACTTCTTCTTTTCCAATTTGGATGCCTTTTATTTCTTTTTCTTGTCTAATTGCAATGGCTAATACTTCCAGTACTGTGTCGAACAGGAGAGGTGAGAGTGGGCATCCCTGTCTTGTTCCTGTTCTTAGGGGAAATGGTTTTAGTTATTGTCCATTATGTATGATGTTAGCTGTGGGTTTATTATATATGGCTTTCATGACGTTGAGGTATGATCCTTCTATTCCCACTTTGCTGAGAGTTTTTATTAAGAAAGGGTGTTGGATTTTGTCAAATGCTTTTTGTGCATCAATTGATATGACTATGTGATTTTTATCTCTCAATTTGTTTATGTGATGTATCATGTTTATTGATTTGGGGATATTGTACCATCCTTACATTCCTGAATGAATCCTACTTGGTCATGGTGTATGATCTTTCTGATGTACTTCTGGATCCAATTTGCTAGAATTTTGTTGAGGATTTTGGCATCTATGTTCTTGAGAGATATTGGCCTATAATTCTCTTTCATTGTGTTGTCTTTATCTGGTTTTGGTATTAGGATTATGCTGGCTTCATAGAAGGTGTTTGGAAGTGGTCCTTCTTCTTAAATATTTTTGAATCATCTGAGGAGGATAGGATTTAATTCTTCCTTGAATGTTCGGTAAAACTCTCCTGTGTAGCCATCTGGTCCTGGGCTTTTGTTTGCTGGAAGCTTTTTGATGACTGCTTCAATTTCTTCCATTGTTATCAGACTATTGAGCTGCTTAGGTTCTTCCTGATTGAGTTTTGGAAGGTTATATATTTCTAGGAATATGTCCATGTCTTGCAGGTTGTCTAATTTGTTGGAATAGAGTTGTTCATAGTATTTTTTAACAATTTTTTGTATTTGGTGGGGTGTCTTGTTATTTCTCCTCTTTCTTTTCTGATTTCGTTTATTTGGGTCTTCTCTCTTTCCTTCTTGGTGATCCTGGCTAGAGGTCCATCAATCTTGTTTATCCTTTCAAAGAACCAGCTCTTTGTTTTGTGGATCTTTTGAATTGTTTCTTTGGTCTTCATGTTTGTTTATCTCCACTCTGATCTTTACTATTTTCTTCCTTCTGCATACATGGGGATTTTCTTGTTGCTCTCTTTCTAGCACTTTGAGTTGTAGGGTTAGGAAATTTATTACCATTGTTTCCTGTATTTTTCAGTAGTCTTCGAGGGCTATGAACTTCCCTCTCAAGACTGCTTTCACAGTGTCCCATAAATTTTGTATTGTTATGCTGTCATTGTCATTTGTTGCCATGATCTCTCTGGTGACACAGTCATTGTTTAATAGCATGCTTTTTAGTCTCCATGTGTTTGATTTCTTTGTATTGTTTTAATTGTAGTTGATTTCCAGTTTTATGCCACTGTGATCTGAGAAAATGCTTGATATGCTTTCTATCTTCTTGAATTTGAAGAGACTTTTCCTATGACCCAACATATGGTCTATCTTAGAAAATGACCCATGTGCACTGGAGAAGAAGGTATATTCTGTGGCTTTGAGGTGAAATGTTCTGAAGATGTCAATTAATTCCATCTGGTCTAGTGAGTCATTTAGGATTGATTTTTTTTTGCTGATTTTTTGTTTAGATTTGTCCAGTGGTGACAGTGGGGTATTAAAGTCTCCTACTATGATTATATTGCTGTCAATCTCTCCCTTAATATCCTCCAGGAGTTTTTTTTATGTATTTAGGTACTCCTATATTGGATGCATATATGTTTACCAAAATTATTTCTTTTTGTTGGATTGTTCCCTTTAGTGTTATGAGGTGGCCTTCTTTATCTCTTGTTATGTCCTTCACTTTGAGATCTAATTTGTCAGATATAAGTATTGCAACCCCGGCTTTTTTTTTTTTCTATTTGCCTGAAATACTATCTTCACCCTCCATCTGTGTGCCTCTATTTTTCTGAGGTGGGTTTCTTGTAGACAGCAGATTTATGGATTATGTTTTCTTATCCAATCAGTTACCCTATGTCTTTTGATTGGAGCATTTAATCCATTTACACTTAAAGTTATTATTGATAGGTACTTATCTGTCTCCATATTTAGTCTTTACCCCTGAGTTCCTTCTTTGCTTCCTATTTCTTTTTTTTTCTTTTTTTTTACAGCAGACCCTTTAACATTTCTTGCATTGCTCGTTTAGTGGCAATATATTCCCTTAATCCTTTCTGGTCTGTGAAGCTCCTGATTTCACCTTCAATTTTGATTGAAAGCCTTGCTGGGTACAGTATTCTTGTATTCAGACCCTTCCTTTGCATGACTTTGTATATTTCATTCCATTCCCTTCTGGCCTGATGAGTTTCTGTTGAGAAATCAGTAGCTAGTCTTATGGGGGTTCCTTTGTAGATAACTTTTTGTTTCTCTCTGGCCACTTTTAAGATTCTTACGTTGGTGTTTGCCAATTTAATTATAATGTGCCTTGGTGTCGTTTTTTTTTTTTCGGTTTCATTTTGCTTGGAATTCTGTGAGCTTCTTGGAATTGTGTGGGTTTTTTCTTTCCTATATTGGGGAACTTTTCTATTATTTCTTCAAACAGGTTTCTATTCCTTTCTCAGTTTCCACTCTTTCTGGAACCCCAATTATGCGGATGTTGTTTTGTTTCGTGTTATCCCAAAGTTCCCTCAAGCTCTCCTCTTGCTTTTTATTTATTTATTTTTTTTTGGAAGCTGCTGTACTTGGGTATTTCTTCCTACTGTGTCTTCTAGCTCACTGATGGGGTCCTCTGCTTCCTGTAGTCTACTTTTGATGCTTTCTATTGAGTTCTTTATAATAGTGATGACACTTTTCATTTTCTCTTGATTATTCTGCATTTCTTCTTGCTTCTTCATCATTTCCTCTTGGCCCTTACTCACATTGTCGATTTTGTCTTCCATTCTTTTCATCCACCTTATGATCATTTTTCTAAACTCTTTCTCTGGCAGGTCTATTTCTTCTTCTATTTCATTTATTTCCTTTTCTGGTGATACCTGCTTCTCTGTCATATGCGGGCTGTTTCTTCGTCTGCCCATGGTCTTTCTTCTCCCAGTGTCTGGTTATGTAGTTCTCTCTCCTATGTTGATTTAAAGGCACAAACTACAATACGACCAGGTATAACACACAAGGGTCTTTCTGTGTGTTGTGTGGAGCTCCTCTGAGTCCGTGTGTCTGCGCTGATTGGAGAGCGGTGTTCTGGGTCCCCCAGCTGTTCAGTGGGTGCTGCAGCTGTAGCTTTTCAGACCGCCGCAGACATCCACCTCCCTCTCTAAATGGCGTGGTCTCAGCGTTCGTGCTGGTGGCTCCGGCAGTCAAAAACCCCGTGGCAGTGGGGCTGCCTGGTCAGGGGAGTCCTGTCCAGCAGTCCCCCACCTTCTCCTCGAGAATAACTAACTCTTAACTTGCCAACAAACACTCCCATTGCAACTCTTAGCTGCTCTCTCTGTCTGCCCAGCAATAAGGCTCCAGACACATCCATCTATTCTGCCGCCATTTTTCTCCCCCCTTTATTTTTTTTATTTTTTATTACTGCTTCTATTTCATAAATTGTTATTGGCCTATTCAGATTTTATAATTCCTCCTTATTCAGTTTTGGGAAATTATATATTTTTAGGAATTTTTCTATTTCATCCACATTGTTCAGCTTGTTGGAATATAGTTGTTAATAGTGTTTTCTTAAAATGCTTTGCATTTCTGTGTTGTCAGGAATTGCTTCTTCACTTTCATGTCCAATTTTATTTATTTGAGTTCTCTCTCTTTGTTTCTTTTTTTTGTTTGTGTGTGTGTTTTTTTTTAATCTGTATTATTCAGATTATTACAGATGTTCTTCTCCCCCCCCCAAAGCTTCCCTCTACCCAGTATCCAACCCACTATAGGCCCTAGCACCCCTTCCCCTCTCCACTGTCCTCGTACATAGGTATAAGATCTTTGTCCAATCTCTTCCCACATCCCCCCACATACCTTTCCCCCTGAGAATTGTCAGTCCACTTTCTTTCCATGCCCCTGAATCTATTACATTTACCAGTTTATTCTGTTCATCAGATTTTTTATTCATTTGATTTTTAAGTTTACTTGGTGATGGATATGTATTTGTTGTCACTTTGTTATTCATATTTTTTTATCTTTATCTTTTTCTTCTTCTTTCTTTTCTTAAAGAATACCCTTCAGGTAGTTTGTGTTTCTTTAAGAAAGTGGTAACTGGCAGGAAGGTAGGGAGGAAGAGTGTGTTGAGAGAGTGAGAGAGCGATAGAGGTGTGTGTGGGTGTGTGTGGGTGTGTGTGAGTGAAATAGGGACAGTTAGACCCTGCAGTTTTTCCAGGGGGCTGAGAATCTGGGCAGTCTTTAGACGGCAAAACCCTGCGGCTGCCACAAACACTGGGGGAGGACACTGGTGGCAGAGAGACCATGTCATATTGAAGAACAGAACTGCTTGAGAGGAGGATCCTACCCTTGCCACTACCAAGTTTGATCTGAGAAGCAAACCAGGACACTACAGCCGCTGTGGTAGAAGACTTGCCACCACAGCTGCAGACCCAGGGATACCAGGAGTCTAGGCACCCAGCCGCAGATTTCTGAGTGACACAAAGCCAATCCCCCTACCCTGCCACCTGTGTGGCAGCAACATAGAAACTACTAGACCCTAGCCACACAATAAGGCTTTCTATACCCACAAAGCAGTGGCAACTCTGCCTGACTGTGAGCCTTGCTGGCAGAAATGGGAAGTTTGTTTCCCGTAAATAGTCTCCAGACAGGGAGACTGAGCAGAATTCCAGCCTAGCTGCTCATCTCTATGGAGCTGGTCTTCTGCAACCAGATCCTGTGCCCACACAGGGCAGGGAGATAGCGCTGAACTTGACCCCGGACATGTGAACTCGGGGAATTTGTTTTCTGTGACTCTTCTCCACTCCCAGGCAGGGAGACTGAGCGGAACTCAAGCCTAACCGCCCATCCCTAGGGACCTGGTCTTCTGCGACCAGATCCCACACCCATGCAGAGTAGGGAGACAGCACTGAATTGAGCCTGGTCTTGCGAACTCAGGAAATTTTTTTCCCGCAACTCGCCTCCATGCTCAGGCAGGAAAGCAGTCCTCAATGTGGACACAACTGCACGACCTTGGGGAGACTGTTTTCTGCGACAGGATCATATGGCCATGCAGGGAGACAGCACCACATTTGAGCCTGAGGATGCAAATCAAGGGAGTTAGTTTCCCATAACCAGACCCAGCACCTTAACAGAGAGGCTGTGGTGAATTTGAACCTGGATGTGCAGTCTTGGGAAGTTTGTTCCCCACGACCAGACCCTGTGTCCACACAGGAAGGCTGCGCTGAATTTGAGCATGGGTACGTGGACACAGGGAATTTGTTTCCCACAGTGCACATCCATGTACCCATACGCCCACCCATACTAAGGGGCAGTGCCAACTGACTTTGATTCAGGGCAAATGCACACAGAAAGCTGTTTACTGCAGGGTAGAAGTGGACCTCCTATCCACACAGTGTGACTGAGCAACTCGATCTCCCAGGCAGATCAAGGACCCTAAATCTCCACACAAGAAGCAGCATTGACAGCCAGTGACTAGACTCTGTTCCTCATTATATGTGCCTGAGATCTCTGATTCCAAGTACATGCACACTAAGAGCCATTGACTCCAAATCTTGGTGCATGTGTGCACAGGGACCTGATTCTCAGTGTGAGGTAGCACCAAGAAACAGAGACTCTGATAGTTGATTCTCTGCATGGACACAGGGAGCCTCTGACTCTGACTCTTGACACACAATAGGGGACTTTGATTTTTGGCACATGCCAGTGGGTTCTCTGTTTCAACGTGGTGCAGGCAGCTTCTCTGATTCTAGGTGCACACACGAGACCACACTAAGTGCCAGTGACTCTGACCAAGGGCGAGCGTGGTTCCCAAAAACCCATGTCTTGCATGTCTTGATATCAGAACTCTTTAGTGACACTTGGGGAGTGCAACACTCCCAATGCACAAGATCCAGGCCCCACAACTCGATATATGAATGTTCTGGTGATAGTCAGAATGGGGAGATAATGAAGAAAAGGAGGAATTGTCAAATAAGGAAATAAGTGAAACAGAAGTGAGCAACATGACAGAAATAGAATTCAGAGTAATGGTCACACAGTTCATATACCAGATGGACGAGAAACTCAGCAACCTTTGCAAAAATCAGGAAGAAATGAAAAATGATATAGCTACAATAAAAAACACCATGGAAGTCTTCAACAGTAGACTAGAAGAAGCAGAGGACCAAATCAGAGAGTTAGAAGATCAGGTACAGAAACAAACCCAATCTGAACAGAAACTAGAGAAAAAAATAAAAAAGCAGGAGGAGAGCCTAAGGGACATTTGGGACAATGCAAAACGAAATAACATACATATAATAGGGCTGCTAGAAGGACAAGAAGAGCAGCAAGGATTAGAAAATTTATTTGAAGAAATAATTAAAGAAAACTTCCCTGGGAGAGAATCCAAGATGGCGGCATAGGTAAACGCCTACACTGCTGCCTCGCACAACAATTTCAAAACTACAACTAAAAGACAGAACGGACATCATCCAGAACCACAGGAAAGCTGGCCGAGTATAAGTTCTACAACTAGAAGGAAAGAGAGGGGCTCACAGAAACCCAGAGGAGCTGCAAAAAGCTGAGGTATGGAGACGCGCGCGCTGAGAGAGCGGTGCACGAGTACCTGGCTGGCTTTCTCTGGCGGGAGGGAAATGGAGACTCCCAATGGCATTGAACCCCTTATCCTATGACACTAAACCCTAGATCCAGCTGAAACTCATACGGGGGGAGTTTGGACTGTGAAAAGGGAGAAGTGCACGGAAATTTAGGGGAGTCGAAAAAGATAGGAGGTCTGGTCCTGGTCACGCATGCGCACAGCGCTACGTGGAGGACAGATTGCTGATTGTGTCGCTGGCTTTTGAGATGGGACAGGAGACAGACCCTCCCAACTGTGCCACTTCTGAGTCCACTGGGCCCCTGTTTCGGGTGAAACCCTGGAGACCTAGACTCGTGTGGTCCTGGTGTGCAGGGGAGCTGGAAAGGCAGTGGTCTAGAGGCACTGCGGGTGCCTGCGCACAAGGACCGCTCCAGCGATTACCCAGTCACGTGATACTCGGGGGCTGTGGAGGGCGGGGCCGACTGGAAGGCAAGGCCGTCCCTTAAGCCCTGAGACTCCACCCATCCCAAGCTCAACAGAGGCTTCTGTGGTTTTGAAAGTACAGAAGTTTCCCCGGCATAGTGAAAATGCCAAGACAAGGGAAGGGATCACAAACAAGAGAAATGGAGGAGAAAAAAATGACTGGATATAGAGTTCAAAACCACGCTTATTAGGTTTTTCAAGAATATGCTAGAAAACATGGATAAATTTAGCGAGAGCCAAGAGGAGATGCAAAAAAGCCAACTAGAGATGCAAAAGAGCCAACTAGAGATACTAGAGATGATGCGTAAATTTAGCGAGTCCCAAGAGGAGATGAAAAGGACCAACTAGAGACACTGACTGAAGTAAAAAATATTATACAGAGTCCTAACAGCAGACTAGAGAAAGGCAAGAATCAAGTCAAAAATTTGAAATATAAAGAAACAGAAAACACTCAACTGGAAAAGCAAGAAGAGAAAAGAATCCAAAAATGTGAATATAATGTAAGGAGACTCTGGGACAGCCTCAAGCGTACCAACATCA